>JAKOGI010003156.1:22500-65548 GCA_029747015.1 Carnegiea gigantea | reverse complement strand
TTTTTTTTTTTTTTGGGGTTAAACTAACAACATACAGCTAAATTTTGATCCGTACTCGCTAATAGTTAGGTTAAACTCAAATTGAACGACCTACCATGTACATTTTGGTTTAAACTTTGGGAAACTGCCAAGTAAAACGAAAAACGATTTTAAAAACTGGATTTAGCATAGATTCAAATGTTTTATAAATAAGTAGCGTCAATGATAATATTAGTCAAATAATCGCCCCTTTTATTGAAACTAGTCGTTAAAAACTCACACGGTCGATTTAATACTTTCGTCGGATAACAAATTAAAAGCAACAGGTCAAATCAGCAACTAAACAGTTAGTCGGTGATAGCACGAAAGCATGGCCCTTACACTCTCCCCCCCTTAAAAGAATTTCGTCCTCGAAATTTGCTCACCTGGCGAAAATAATGCGGGATATTTCTCACGCATTTCGCTTTCCAACTCCCAAGTTGCTTCTGCCACCTTGTGATGTTTCCATAACACCTTAACGTAGGGAATGCTCCTGTTTCTGAGCTTCCTTTCCGTCTTCTCCAAAATCCGGATGGGTTCTTCTACATAGGTAAGATTTTCCTTAACTTGTAGGGGTTCATATCGGATGACATGATTTGGATCCTAAACATATTTCCTGAGACTGGATACATGGAATACATCGTGGATGCCTTGCAATGAGGGTGGTAAGGCCAATTGGTATGCAACCGATCCTACTTTCTGCAAGACTTCAAACGGTCCAATGAACCGTAGGCTTAGTTTCCCCTTTTGTCCAAATCTTATGCTCCCCTTAAGTGGGGACACTTTCAGAAATACATGGTCTCCAATCTCAAACTCCAGTGGCCTTCTCCTATTATCCGCGTACCTCTTTTGTCTACTTTGCGCAACTTGCAATCTCTGGCGGATGGCCTTGATTATTCCGATCGTTCGATCGATTAAGTCAACCTTGGATGGTTCCCTTTCTCCTATTTCATTCCAACAAACTGGAGTTCTGCAACGTCTACCATATAGCGCCTCGAAAGGAGCCATGCCTATACTGGCGTGGTGACTATTATTGTACGCAAATTCAACCAGAGGCAAGTTATGATCCCAAGTTCCAGCAGAATCGAGGGCACAGGCTCTCAACATATCCTCCAGAGTTTGAATAGTTCTTTTGGATTGACCGTCCGTCTGAGGATGGAAGGCCGTACTTAATCGTAATTTTGTTCCCATTGCTCTTTGAAACCCATGCCAGAAGCGAGATGCAAACTTGGTATCGCGATCTGACACAATACTAAGTGGCACACCATGCAGTCTAACTATCTCCTTAATGTATAGGTTAGCTAGTTGCTCAGAGGTGAAAGTGGCCTTGATGGGCAAGAAGTGTGCAGCCTTGGTCAATCTGTCAACTATAACCCACACACCGTCGTGTTGTTTGATGGGTTTTGGCATTCCAATCATGAAATCCATGGTGATGTGTTCCCATTTCCACTCAGGAATTGGCAAGGGTTGCAGTAAACCTCCAGGTTTCTGATGCTCGATTTTCACCCGTTGGCACGTAAGGCATCGAGCCACGTACTCTGCGATATCCCTTTTCATGCCATTCCACCAGTAATGGGTCTTCAAATCATGGTACATCTTCGTACTCCCAGGGTGTACAGCAAGTGTGGAATTGTGCGCCTCCTTTAATAATTCCTCCTTGAGAGCTGTTATGTTCGGTACACACAGTCTATTCCCATACCAAAGTACCTCATTTCGGATGGAGAATTCCTTGTTCTTTCCCTCTTTCATGCCTTTCTTTGTCCTCATAAGTTCAGGGTCATCCTTCTGCTGTTGTTTGATCGTTTCGATCAATGGCGAAGAGACTTGGAGCGCTGTCAAGTAGCCTTGATTTCCTCGCAGTACTACCTCTATTTGTAGCACATCGAGCTCCCTTAGGAGTCTCTTTTCTTGTGTAAGTAGACAGGCTACAGACCCCATGGATTTTCTACTCAGTGCGTCAGCCACCACGTTTGCTCTTCCAGGATGATATTTGATCTCCATATCATAATCCTTAAGGAGTTCTAGCCATCTTCTTTGTCTCATGTTTGACTCTTTTTGAGTAAAGATGTATTTCAAGCTCTTGTGGTCAGTGTATACTTCACACCTTACTCCATAGAGGTAATGTCTCCAGATTTTCAAGGTAAATACCACCGCGGCCAATTCTAGGTCATGTGTTGGATAATTCTCTTCGTAGGGCTTCAATTGGCGAGAGGCATAAGCAATAACTCTATCTTTCTGCATTAATACACAACCCAATCCCTTCTTGGACGCATCACTGTAGATTACAAATCCTTCATTGCCTTCAGGTATCGCCAATATTGGTGCAGATACCAAACGTTTTTTTAGCTCCTGAAAGCTATCTTCACACTCTGGGGTCCATTCAAATTTAGTGGCCTTCCGAAGTAGTTTGGTAATAGGTAAGGCTAGTTTTGAAAATTCTTCTACAAACCTTCGATAGTAGCCAGCTATACCTAAAAAGCTTCGCACTTCGGAGACGTTTGTTGGTCTTGGCCAGTTTATAATGGCCTCCACCTTTGCCGGATCCACCGATATGCCATCTTTGGTCACTATGTGTCCCAGAAATTGCACCCTTTCTAACCAGAACTCACACTTTTTAAGTTTGGCATATAATTTGTTCTCCTCTAGGGTTTTCAGCACCATTCGCAAGTGGTTTGCATGCTCTTCCTTGGTCTTGGAGTAAACCAGGATATCATCGATGAACACCACTACAAATTTATCTAGGAAGGGCCTAAGGCCTCTGTTCATCAAGTCCATAAAGAAGGCAGGAGCGTTCGTCAGTCCGAACGGTAACACCAAGAACTCGTAGTGGCCATATCGAGTGCGAAAAGCAGTTTTAGGCACGTCTCCCTTCTTGATCTTCAATTGATGGTACCCCGATCTCAAATCAATCTTCGAGAACACCGAAGCACCAGCCAATTGATCAAACAGGTCATCAATTCGAGGGAGTGGGGATTTATTCTTAACCGTTACCTTGTTTAGTTCTCGATAGTCAATACATAACCTCAAACTCCCATCTTTCTTCTTCACAAATAGTACTGGTGCTCCCCAGGGTGAAACACTAGGCTGAATTAACCCCTTATCTAGTAGCTCTTGCAACTGAGTTTTCAATTCCGCCAATTCCACAGGTGCCATTCGATAAGGTGCCTTGGATATTGGAGCGGTTCCAGGCACTAGTTCAATGGTGAATTCGATTTCTCTGTCGGGTGGGAGCCCCGGTACCTCTCGAAACACCTGTGGAAATTCCCTCGCTACCGGAATCTCACTCAAGTCCGGCTCCTTTAGTTCTGCGACCTCAATTGCACACCAATAGCCCTGACGTCCTTTCTTCAACATTTTGAGTGCTTGCATAGCAGATACCGTTGGAATGGTTACTTGGTGGCCACTTCCCTTAAAGGTTACTCTTTCTCCATTGGAGGCCGTGAAGGTAACCAGCTTTCTCTCACAGTCAATAGTAACTTTATGTCTCATTAACCAGTCCATCCCTAGAATAACATCTCAACCTTGTATATCTAACTGTATTAGGTCTACAGGGAGAGTTCTCCCTTCCAATTGAATAGCACAGTCCTTAAAGACAAGGTCGATATAGTAAGCAGACCCTAAGGGGGTAGTCACGCATAATTGTACATCCATTTCACTGGGCTTGCTAGCGAGTTTCCTTGCAAAGGTAGGATTTACAAAAGAATGTGTGACACCTGAATCAAATAAAACATAAGCATAAAGATGTTTAATAAAAAGGGTACCTGATACGGTGGCAGTGAGGTCCTCCGCCTCACCTCTTTCCAAGCTAAACACCCGGCCACCTGCTTGCGGCCTTTTTCCACCTCGTTTGCCTTCTGAAGTTGCATTCACAGGAGATCGGCCTCTTTGTGGAATTGGATTAGCCCCCGTGCCTGAACCTTGTGTACTGTTCTACCGATTCCACGCCTTTTTAGGGCAATTTGCAATTTTGTGGTCCGTAGATCCACACCCATAGCATTCTTGTGTGCCATATCGGCACCGACCAGAGTGCATACGCCCGCATTGGTTGCAGGGTTCCAGCACCTGCCTTGGTACAACTTGTTTTCCTTTTCCCCAGTTGTCGAAATTGCCGATCTTATTGCTTCCCTGGGTACTAGACCCTCCTTGATTAAACTTCCTTTTTGCTGGGCCAATCTGACGACTTTCCTCTTCGGTTTCAGCTATGACTCGGGCTCTTTTCACCGCCCTCTGGTACATCTCCTGGAAGCTGGTGAAAACATGCCCAGCTATCATCCGCTTAATGGGTCCTTTAAGACCTTGCTCGAAGTGGTCCATCTTCATTTCTTCAGTTGCGACTTGATTAGGCGCAAAGCGACTAAGGTCGTTAAACTTCGCCGCGTATTCTACCACACTCATTTGGCCTTGTTTCAACCGTAGAAATTCTTGTTCCTTTGCCCTCTTTACATCTCGTGGGTAATACTGAGCATCCATCACAGTTTTTAGTTGTTCCCAAGTTAGAGCCGGTTCACCCGCTCGAGGTTTGACAGTGCCCCACCAGAATTCTGCTTCCTTTTCGAACTGATGGGTCGCCAGACGTACTTGAAAATTTTCGGGGCAGTCCATTACTTCAAACAAATTCTCCATCCTTCTTAGCCATTCCTCATAGGCAAGAGGATCTGTTCCACCACTAAACCTTGGTGGTCTCAACTTATTAAACTGACAAATCATCTCCAAGGCGGTTGGTGCCTCCATCTGTTCCCTTCGCGGAGGCATTGGCTACACAGTCGTTTATGCAAAGTTGCTTAGTTTTTATTCATAAAAATAGATTGTCAAAAGCATTTATAAACATAGTACAACATTAAACAGAATGTACAGAGCTTTAAGTACTCGTGCGATCCTATTTTGGTCGCCCGAATCACTTCTCAAAAAAAATGCGCTTTCACGAATCACGAAATATCGGGTATCACCCATGTTTATTCATTTTCAAACGCATATTAACCAAGTTTTATTTAAATACAATGCACACATTGGCGACTCCAGGCTACACATAGCCCTTATTATCACCCTAATTACCACCTGAGGAACCCTCTTCAGGGGGATCATCTACCGTTGGATCATTCGAGCCCTCAGACTCAACTGGGGCTAGTAGGTCCCATAACACAAATGGTGGGGAGTACTCCACATCAGGTGCTCCATCCACCAGTTCTCTCATTCTGAGCATCGTGGCTTGCCAGCCCCGGGGGTATTGTGCACTAAAGGAATCTATCCAACGTGCCCATAGAGTGGCTACTCGCTTGTATCGTCTTGCCTGAGGGTTTTCTGCGAACAGAAGTCTCATTTGACGATGTTCAATCTGATTTCTCTCTACTATTGTGATTGGGAGTTGTTGGGTAGCAGCAGGAGCAATTAGAGCCGTATTGATCATTTGCATGGCAACATCGCTCCTTCCCAAGGGGTACTTCCTAAGGAATCCACCCGTCCTTCTGCTGACATCAGGAAATCCACTAATCCCCGGAAAGTAAACGGAGTATAAGCTCCCCTGCGTACATGAAATAGACGGAGGATTGAGGTGACCTCGCCCCATCTTCCCGTGCGCGGCATCGTTCGGATGAACTTATAAGTCCAGTGGTTTTGGGTGACCCGTAAGGGTCCCCTCTGGTTACTCCTAATCATTGCTTCCCAAAAGAAAACCGCATTCCACGCGGCCAGCCAGAATGGGAGGTACTCGAAATCATCAATACTAAACACCATCCTACACCACCACACAAGATTAGACATGAACTAAGAAGCACGCATTTGAATGGGAGTCCTAAACCATGTTCTAGTTTGTGTCCTCAAGTAAGCACGTGGTAGGCTCAAGTAAACACTTTAAGGCACATAATTTCACAAATTGACACTCCTAAGGTCACATCTATATGCATATGCAACCTATGGCTCTGATACCACCCAATGTAACACCCCCACTACCTACCAGGGATGTCACACCGCCAGGATCCCCCGAGGAGACCCTTAAGGCTCTTCTTCTTTTAATTTTCTTCTTAATTTTTACCCAATTTAGCTTAGGTTAGAAAAACCTGGGACGAATCCGGCAGAGTTCCGTCTGTAATATCAACATTTCCATAATTTACATTATAATTTGTAGGGTACCTGTATCATTACAACTAAAATTCAAAAAGGAAATAGGAGTTTCCAGCGAGTCACACACTCGCGGTTGAGGCTTATGCCTTTACAACAGTCATACAGTTAGTTACATGGTTCGCAGATAGTCCAGAGCCAACTACATGTTTACTCTTTACATTACATCTAACAAAGAAGGACATGGCAGCTTCAGCAAGTAGCAGCAACATAAGAACACTTTCTGGAAGACTGGATGTCCGTAAGCAAGCAGCACGCATAATCTTTCATTCATTACCTGGGAAGGGGAAAAGGGGAAGGAAATGGAGTGAGTCACTACGTGCTCAATGAGTACCCCCTCCACTTCCTAGAGTAAACCTTTTCCAAGTTCTATGACCTTTAGTGTGCATTTGTTAATGTGCACGTGGTATTCAAGTTACGTTGAGCTATGCGATACACATTAGGGGCACTTGACCATATTATTAACATAAAGTGTTCTTCATGCGAGGAACGTTGGCATGTTAAGGATGGGCATCATAGGATTGTGAGATGTATTAATACTCATTCGTCCAACATGCACTTTCTAAGTATAGTGACTTAACGCAACATAATGACTTGATGCAAACGTAACTATCTGGAGTAAACATGAGAACTTGACCATACACTACTTGAGATCATATGAAACAAAGCATTTTCATTCATATTAGTCGTATTACGACAGCTCATCTTTCTTTCAATCAACTATTAGTCGACCTTCAACCTTTCTTTTCATAAAGCATTTAAGACGGCAATTGCCAACTACATTTTTCATTCATAAGGAAAATACTTGTGGCCTAAGATCATTACAGGGTGCTGATTGGGTGAGAACTATCCTCGATCCCATAGTGAGACCTAACGCTCATGCTTAAGCTCTTACTCCCGGGATGGCCGCATATAACATATCGGACCATTACATTAACCCTCGTCAGGGCCTCTAGGGTTTATCCGGACTTATCCCCTAGGAAAACATTACATTATATCATATTGTCCGCAGCACATTATCTTAGCCACTCAAAGCGTATCGGCCATAACGGCTAGTAGTTTTCCGTTTGAAACAATGAAATCATTCAACGTATAATTCCCATCTCCCTTTTGTTAAAACGTTTTAGGGGTTCCTCCCAAATACTATTTGAATAGCTAAAATAGGCCATAGCTTGTTACTAGACATGGCTATTGTTCATTTAAAACACATGAAAAGTCATTAGTCAAAACATCCCCCTTCCATGCACATGTTACATTTTAAATATGCAAGGAAAGGGAAACACACACATCACATTTAAACACTTCGTAATCATTTCAACACAATGAGCCACACATGGCCTCGCAATCCACACGATTCCGGTAATTTCATAACCCGAACTCCCTCCTCACAAGCACCGTACCACAAGACCTCGATCGCTCATAATTCTTTCCTCAAACCATCCAACTACCAACTCGATTCATCGATTTATTAATCACGTCATCTTATCATATTAGCTTATGAAAAAGAGAGGGGAGTTTAGGCCCTTACCTGAGCAACCAGCATCATTCAGCGGAGCGTTACAACAAACGTGCAAATAGCCACATTTATTCGTAATTCAACGATACTTTATTTAGTAAATCAAATATAATTCCATGCTAAACACAACAATGCATTTCGAAGTAATTTCCCTAGCACGAATGTACTAAAAGGGTTCAAATTTATTTCGTTACACACATAAAACATTAGCTAGTCCAATTCGAATGAAAGCTAAACACGTTAGACTAACTTCGTTTTTAATCCATTTTCATAAATTAGCTACATAACTTGAATCGATGCTAAATACGTTAAATTAACTTCGATTTTAATTCCGTTTTAAACTATAACTCATTAACTTGAATCGAAGCTAAATACGTTAAATTAACTTCGATTTTAACTCCGTTTTAAACTATAACTCATTAACTTGAATCGAAGCTAAATACGTTAAATTAACTTCGATTTTAATTCCGTTTTAAACTATAACTCATTAATTAGGCATAATTCATTTTAAAGTCATTTTTCAAGCGCGATTTAACACGTATCGATTTAAAGAGTCATTCATTGCCTCGGAATTACATTTCAAGCCTATTTAAGTCGTTTTAGCATAACATGATTCGAGTTATTATCAGGCAGCGAGTTTGCACATGCATCAATTTAGGTATTATTGAAAGTACGGTTACAGCCTATAACAATTCCTGTGCATTTCTAAGCTGAAAATTTACTGTTTCAAAACATGCATACTGACGGCAGTGAGTAAGGTATGTTTGTGCGGTTTGGGCGTGCATAAATAGGCTTGAAATTACCAGGCATCACATTTTCAATCAATCTCTGACATTTCTAACTACTTGAGCTAACCTTAATCTGACATGCAACATCATTCTACTGAATTCATACTTAAAATAACAGCAACAGCTTAGGAGAGGATGTTTACTCACCTGAAAGTGCTTAATTACCCACTCACTTGGCAGTAATTCACGCCCAAACCCTTTTGAATTCGTCCTTGGTTCAGCTACACCCAGAACCGAAACCCTAGCTTTGATTTGGTCGCGATTTGGGGTTGTCTGGGGTCGAATTCGACCCCCAGATTTATAGAGGAGGTGGAGTGGGCAGTGGCTCGCCGGAATCCGGCACGTAGGCGGTGGTTTTTAGGTGTTAGACGCGTGGTTGGAGAGCTGACTCGTTCGTGTGACGTGGGGGAAGGAAAACAGGCAGTGGTTGGGTGGCTGGCGACGCGTGGGTGAGGCCAGCCAGCTCCTCCTCTCGCCGGCGACACGTGACGGCCGGCGGTGACGCCAGGCGGCGACCGGTGGCCCGCGAGAGAGAGAGAGAGAGCGTAGCAGAGAGAGAGAGAGAGAGCGAGGTGCGAGAGGAGGGGGGGTCGGGTTCTGCCCGACTTCGGTCCCCCTTCCCCCTTTTCAAACTTTTTTTTTTCTTTTTTTTTTTGGGTTAAACTAACAACATACAGCTAAATTTTGATCCGTACTCGCTAATATTTAGGTTAAACCCAAATTGAACGACCTACCATGTACATTTTGGTTTAAACTTTGGGAATCTGTCAAGTAAAACGAAAAGCGATTTTAAAAACTGGGTTTAGCATAGATTCAAATGTTTTATAAATAAGTAGCGTCAATGATAATATTAGTCAAATAATCGCCCCTTTTATTGAAACTAGTCGTTAAAAACTCACACGGTCGATTTAATACTTTCGTCGGATAACAAATTAAAAGCAACTGGTAAAATCAACAACTAAACAGTTAGTCGGTGATAGCACGAAAGCATGGCCCTTACAATAACATGGCTCCAACAAGTCCTACGGATTTCGATAACACGAACTCGTTTGTCGATTGTGTTGGAGCAATGGTGAACGATGTCATTGTTACTAATGAGTTTGAAGTTAGTGAGCAACCAAATGCAGAAGCTCAGGCATTTTATGATATGCTTCAAACTGCTCAGAGGCCTTTGTGGGATGGATGTTCAAACCAAACTGATTTGTCCAATGCTGTGAGGTTGATGAGTATCAAATCTGATTACAATATGCCGCATAATTGTATGAATGAGGTGATGCAGTTACTGCATGAGAGTTGCCTGCCAGACAATCGTGTGCCCTAAAGTTACTTAGAGTTGAAAAAGAAGGTCCGAAGTTCGGGTTTAGATGTGCACAGGATTGATTGTTGCCGCGGTGCATGTATGCTTTACTTTAAGGAAGATTCGGCCCTTGAAAACTGCAAGTTTTGTGATTTGACAAGATGGAAGCTGATTAAGTCAGGCGATAATAGGAAGAAGTTAAAATCATATGCAAAAATGTTCTACTTCACTTTAATACCAAGGTTGCAATGCCTTTATGCCTCAAGAAACACAGCTGAGCACATGAGGTGGCATTATAACAATAGGCGTGAGGATGTTGTTCTGTGTCACCCTTCAGGTGGGGAAGCGTGGAAACATTTTGATCGTAAATACACAGATTTTGCTTCTGAGCCTCGTAATGTGAGGCTTGGTTTGTGTGCTGATGGGTTTAGCCCTTTCTCATAATCTGGCCGTTCTTATTCAATTTGGCCTATGGTTGTGACACCTTACAACCTTCCTCCAGATATGTGCATGACAATGCCATAAATGTTCTTGACTTGCATTATACCGGGGCCATCAAATCCAAAGAATAAAATAGATGTGTACTTGCAACCGTTGATTGATGAGCTCCAAACTCTGTGGGATGGTGTCCAGACTTATGACATTTCCATGAGGCAGAACTTCTTGATGAGAGCTGCCTTAATGTGGACAGTGAATGACTTCCCGGCGGTTGGAATGTTATCTGGATGGAGCACTCATGGTGTTTTGAGTTGCCCTATTTGTATGGATCAGTTGGGGGCGACACATTTGAAACATGGGGGCAAAGTATCATGGTTTGACTGTCACCGTCGATTCCTGCCTCGACATCATGCGTTTCGGAAAAACCGTACCGCGTTTTGTAAGGAAAAAGTGGTGAAAGAGGGCCCTCCATCTAGGAAAACTGGCGAGGAACTGTGGAATGAGGTGCGTAGTCTTTCAAAAGTAACCACCGATGGAGATTTTGTAATCCCGGGTTTCAAGGAAAATGTTCACAACTGGACCAAGAGAAGCATCTTCTGGGATTTACCTTATTGGAAAGACCAGTTGCTACGTCACAACTTAGATGTTATGCATATAGAGAAAAACTTTTGCGACAACATCATTAACACTGTCATAGATGTTCCAGGAAAAACAAAAGATGATGTGAAGGCGAGGTTGGACATGGCAGACATGTGTGATCATCCCGAGCTAAATGTTGAACGAGGTGTTAACGGGAGGACACTGAAGCCAAGGCTTCGTACGTCCTTTCTTTGGACAAAAGGAAGGGGGTATGTGAGTGGGCCCAACAGCTTACAATGCCTGATGCTTATTGCTCCAACTTTGGGAATTACGTAGATATGAAGGCTGCAAAGTTCCAAAACATGAAGAGTCATAACTGTCATATGTTCCTGCAGACGCTTATACCAATAGCGTTTCGTGCCCTACCAGAGGATGTACTTAAACCACTTGTTGAGTTAAGTGAGTAATTCAAAAACATTTGCCCAACAGTGTTAAGGGTCGATAAGTTACAAGAAATGCAATGCAATATAAGCATCATCCTTTGCAAATTGGAGAGAGTTTTCCCTCCTGGGTTCTTCAATGTCATGAAGCACTTACCTGTGCATTTGACAGAAGAAGCATACCTTGGGGGTCCAGTGTAATATCGATGGATGTATTCTTTTGAAAGGTAAATACATTTGAAAAATTACGTCACACATGTAAATGTAAAACTGAAGTGTGCTTCAAACACTCATAAAATTTTAATATAGGTACTTTGGGTGGCTGAAGAAGAAAATTAAAAATAAAACATCCCCTAAGGGGTTAGTGGCCGAAGCATATCTGGTATTCCAGATATCACAGTTTTCTTCGTTCTACTTCGGCGCTAATGTGCCTTCAATGCGCATAAGATGTCGACGAAATGAGGAAATCAATGTGGAGCCACAAGGTGAGCCAATTTTGTCAGTTTTCGAAACCAAAGGTACTACTGTGGGAAGTCGGACACAGAGGTACCTAACTGATGAAAAAATGAACGCTGCACAGCTTCATATTCTATTGAATTGTAATGAAGTTGAACCGTACATCGCATAAGTTACAAAAAAAGGTACACCTTTCATCCATTACATGCATTGAACGAATAGCATTTTATGAATTTAAACATGGTGCTAATCGGTGAATAATGACTTTTACAGACTATTCAAACAACAAAAATTACAAGGAAACCTAAATTTCACAGATGTGGAGTTAGATGCACTAATAGAGTCTGAGTTTATTTGGTGGTTCAAAAAAGCAGTAAGATTTTATAATTTTGCCATTCGAGTTGGAAATTACTGTCCTAATTCATCATAACTTATTTACAGCAAATGGTCCCGACCTTATGAGTTGAAATATAAATACTTATAGGTTGACATTGTTCAAATGTTCAATGACGAACGTCAATTACACCTGTACCATTTGGCTCAACTGCCTTTGAGGAAGGTCACAAGCTGGTCTGTATTTAGGGT
Organism: Carnegiea gigantea; assembly: GCA_029747015.1. NCBI lineage: Eukaryota > Viridiplantae > Streptophyta > Magnoliopsida > Caryophyllales > Cactaceae > Carnegiea > Carnegiea gigantea. The sequence goes on along the minus strand of JAKOGI010003156.1, from coordinate 53,317 downwards.
GAATGCATTCTTATTTCATACACAGAAAAGGTGTGAAGGAAAAAAGAGTTACAATTGTGGGGTTTGTGTGAAAGGGAGCGGGGAAGGTGGACTCGAGGATGATTATTATGGAATCCTTCAGGAAGTTATTCGTGTTGAATATCTAAGAGAACCACTTAAACAATGTACATGGTTTAGGTGTGATTTGTTTGATAACACCCCTCGAGGAACACATAGCCCCAAACTATGTCCCTACGTTGAGGTTAATGCAACAAGAAGATACAAAAAATATGATCCATTCATATTTGCTGCTTCTGCAATCCAGGTGGTGTACATAAGGTATCCAAATGGAATAAGAGATAAAGCTAACTGGTGGGTTGTTGTACCAAACAAACCTAGACACAAAGTGAATAATGAATTCACTTTACCAGTTGCATTTTAAGAGGAACAAGTGTCCCACATGACACTAATAACTGACACGCTCCCTGCAACTTTGTTAAATGAAGAGGAAGAAATTGAGGAGGTAAACAAAGACATTCCAACTGAGAGAAGTGAAGAGGTGGAGTGGGATGATAATGACGACGATACTGAAGACTTTGAATGAAAGTGATAATGATAAATGAGTAGATTGTGACCTAAAACCAAATTGTATTCTATGTTAATTTAGACACTTATGACATTGTATGCTTGATAACAGCTATTAGTCACATGGCATTGTTCAACATAGAATTATGGTTACAAACGACATTTGCTGTTAATTTAACTGTAATTAATTATTTGTCACTTATATTATTTGATCACTACGCTATGTATATTTATCTCAAAGATGTCAGGTACACATCGTAGCCGTGGGGCCGGATGTGGGTGTTCTCGGGGAGCAGACCGATAGGATGCTACCAGTCAGCAAGAAGAGCAATATTAGGGACATCAAACCCCTGAGGTTCCCCATAACCTTATCCCAGACCCTCACACTATTCCATCCATACACTTCACCCAGCACATGACACCCAATATCCCCCATGTACACATGTCTGGCAGCTACATGATCCCGAACCCACCTCTTATTCTGCAACAATTTGTAAAAAGGAGTCGGGAACAAAGTGAGCATGCTTTTAGCTATGGTAGTACCCCAAACAAGCAACTCATCACACCTGATGGCAAAGAGTAAGTAGTTATGTCCTACCAACTGTGTTATGAATTTACAATTTCTGATGGGGATCCATTCTTTCTTAATTTGCAAGTTTCTATCCCTACGATGTTGTGTTCAAGATTATAAGTAAATTTATGAGCAAATATCCTGAGCCATGGCCAACATGGGGGAAAGTGCCTAAACAACAGCGGGACTTGTGGTTTGGTGAGTTTAAGGTAAGAGTTTTTTTTAAATTTTTGTACATTTATCTACATATACGTATATATATTCATATTGTTAGCATCATTTACATTTTTTGGCATGTAATTGTGTTCATACAGAAGCGTTACCATTGGGCTCTAGAGCATGAGACCTAGATACGGAGGAATTTCAAGGAGAAAGGGGCAAGTAGATTGAGGGACATATTTGGGGAGTTGAGGAAGAGGAATAAGCAACCGTTCTGGTTGTCTGACAGCACTTGGAAGTCGCTGCAGGAATATTGGGCTTCTGAGAAATTTCTAAAGATGAGTTCCCAGGCAAAGAAGAACCGGAACAGCGACCAGGGCGGGTTAGATCCTTCTTTGCATAGAGCTGGTTCGATCCCATTTACTAAGCACAGAAGACGCATGGTAAGTGCGTGGTTCATTATTTCTTTTACTTATTTTTCCCAACGCCTTATCCAATTAGAAGAATCCTCCTGTACGTTAACGCATTTTGATATTGTATAGGAGAAGAAGCTTAATAGGGAGGTTACGGACCTTGAACTTTTTAAGGACACTCATGTAGACGCGGCTAACAAATGGGTTGACAAAAAATCTGAACAAGAATGGGTAAGTCGCCTGAATGATTTCTTCCTTGCCTAACAAATTAGCTCAGTGTCTTCATGATTGAATGCTATGTTTGCAACGTGTAATATTTTTGAATCTGATTTTGTAGACGGAGCACCAATTAAAGTGGGAGAACATTCGAAACTCGCAATCTTCCACAGATCCCGGCTCCGAACCAACTGAAGTCCCATCTGAGACCGAGTTATGGGTACAAGCTAGCTACAACAAAAGGGGCTGTGTGTATGGGCTAGGATCAGAAGGGGTGAAACTGAAGCACCTGGTGAAGTCCACAGTGACATCCCAGGACCGTGATCATGACCCTGATGTGCGAGCAATAGTCACCCAGCTGAACAGCGAGCTCAGTACGATGGCGAAGAAAAATCGTCAGTTAGAAGAGAAAGTGACTTTACTCACTTCAGAATTATCTGGTCTGAAAGATACATTTCGTGAGTTTATGAGAGTTCAACAAGCATCTGGGTCTGGATCTCGCCCACGCCCTTCTATACGCCATCGACAACACCGCCGCGCTGCTCCTTATGTCCCTCCCCCACCTCCTCCTCCTCAACCGCAACCCTGTGATGATGATGATGGTGATGATGATGATGATGATTATAGTAGCACCAACCTTGGGTATGATGATCGCCCTCATGAGTACAAGGATTATTTCAACTAGAATGTCCCTCGATCCTCCCCTTCCTCCTTGATACTCATTTGAACAGTTACGTTTTTTTGCATTTGTTGCATTACTTTTGTTTCTTATTACTGTACTTCCTACTCGATCAGTTCTAAATACATTAGTAGAATGTCCATTTGGTGTGGTTGTTTATTTATATTTATTAAATGAAAGTAACCACTTGTGGTGGTTACGTTTGTTGCGATTTGTGTACCACGTGTGGTGGTTATGTTTGTTGCGATTTGCGTACCACGTGTGGTGATTTTGGTTCGGTCAACATATGGTTGTCCTGAGTTTGTATATGCAGATTGTAAATTTGTATTTGGGGAACTATATTTTCAAAATTTGTTTTTTATTTTTTTCAAATTTCCGACGGAATGATGTATATCCGTCGGAAATTTTCGACGGATATACATCATTCCGTCGAGCACTTCGGCAATTTGAGGAGATCAATACCGGGTATGCCGACGGAAGGGTCCGTCGGACGGCTGAAGTTATTGACCGGCCGTCGCCCTGACTGTGGGGAAATGGCCGATGGAATCCATTTTCCATCGGCAATTGTCCGACGGAATAGCGTATTCCGTCGGAAAGGCGGGCCCACAGACCCTATTCCTACGGTACATTTCCGTCGGATTTTCCACCGGAAAATAAATTTTCCGATGGAAAATCCGCCGGAAAAGGGAAGTTTTTCAGTAGTGCTCCCGCCGCTGTCCAACAACTACCAACCACAGTAATTGAGAGAAATCAGATCGAGCATCACCAAATGAGGCTTCTATTCGCGGAAAACCCTCAGGCGAAGTGATATAAGCGAGTAGCCACAATGTGGGTACGCTTGATAGATTCCTTTGGTGCACAATATCCCCGTCGCTGGTAGGCCACGATGCAGAGAATGAGGGGGCTGGTGGATGGAGCGCCCGATGTGGAATACTCCCTAACTTTCGTGTTGTGGGACCTACTAGCCCCAGTTGAGTCTGAAGGCTCGAATGAGCTAGTAGTAGATAACCCCCCTGAGGAGGATCCCTCAGGTGGTGATTAGAGTTGTATGTAGCCTAAAGTTGCTAATGTATACAATGTATCTAAATAAGTCATAGCCAATGTGCCCTCAAAATGAATAAATGAGCACGGGTATTACCCCCTTTGTCTTCTAAAATGTGAATGTGTGTTTTTAGTAAGGAAAAAGAAGTGTTTGTGTGACCAGAGTAGGATCGCACCAATGTTTTTAAAAAAAAAATAAAAAAATATGAATGCTATCTAATATTGTACTATGCTTTCAAAAGCCTTTGATAACCTATTTTCATGCATAAAACTAAGCAACTTTGCAAAAACACTTGTGTAGCCAATGCCTCCCCAAAGGGACCCGGTGGCGGAGCCCACCGCCTTGGAGATGATTTGCCAGTTTAACAAGCTGAAACCACCTAAGTTTGGTGGTGGAACCGACCCCCTTGCATATGAGGAGTGGTTGAGAAGAATGGAGAACCTATTCGAGGTTATGGACTGCCCTGAAGGCTCTAAGGTGCGCCTAGCAACCCACCAGTTTGAAAAGGAGGCGGAATTCTGGTGGGTACTGTTAAACCCCGAGCTGGTGAACCAACTTTAACCTGCGAGCAGTTAAAAACCCTGATGGATACCCAATACTACCCTCGAGACATGAAAAGGTCAAAAGAACAGGAGTTTTTACGTTTGAAGCAAGGACAAACGAGTGTGACGGAGTACGCGGCAAAGTTTAATGAGCTCAGCCACTTTGCGCCCAATCAGGTCGCCACAGAAGAGATGAAGATGGATCACTTTGAACAGGGCCTTAAAGGACCAATCAAGTGGATGATAGCTGGGCATGTTTTTACCAGCTTTCAAGAAATGTATCAAAGGGCAGTGAAAATTGCCCAGGTCATAGAAGAAACTGAAGTTGAAAGTCGATAATTAGGCCTAGCTAAAAGAAAATTTAGCCAAGGAGGATCCGGTGCTCATGGGAATAAAAGATTCAGAAACTTCAACCCTGCAAAGGATCGGGGTAAAGGAGTATAAGTCATGCCCAAGCAAGAGATAGAGCACTGCAACCAGTGTAGGCGTATGCATTCTGGCCAGTATAGATATGGTACACAAGAATGCTATGGGTGTGGTGCTACAGACCATAAGATTGCAAACTGCCCCAAAAAGGCATGGAATTGGCAAAGCAGCACACAGGTTTCAGGCACCGGAACTAACCCAATCTCGTAAAGAGGACGCCCTCCTACGAACACAACCTCAGGAGGCAACAAAGGTGGGAAAAGGTCGCAGGCAGGTGGCCGGGTGTTTTGCCTAGAAGGAGACGAGGCGGAGAACCTCACTACCACTGTATCAGATACTCTTCTTATCAAACATCTTTATGCTCATGTTTTATTTGATTCGGGTGCCGCGCATCCTTTTGTAAATCCTGCCTTTGCAAAGAAACTCGCTAGCAAGCCTAGTGAGATGGATGTACAACTATATGTGACCATTCCTTTAGGATCTACTTACTACACTAATCTTGTTTTCAAAAACTGCACTGTTCAGTTGGAAGGGAGAGTTCTCCTTGTAGATCTAGTACAGCTAGATATACAAGGCTGGGATGTTATTCTAGGGATGGACTGGTTAACTCGACACAAAGTTACTATTGACTGCGAAAGGAAGTTGGTTACCTTCTCGGCCTCTGATGGAGAAAGAGTAACCTTTAAGGGAAATGGCCACCAAGTGACCATTCCAACTGTATCTGCTATGCAAGCATTCAAGATGTTGTAGAAAGGATGTCAGGGCTATCTGTGTGCGATTGAGGCCACAAAACTGAAAGACCTAGACCTGAGTGAGATTCCAGTAGCAAAGGAGTTTCCACAGGTGTTTCAAGAAGTACCAAGGCTACCACCTGACCGAGAAATCGAGTTTACCATTGAACTGGTACCTGGAACTGCCCCAATATCAAGGCACCTTATCGATTGGCACCTGCTGAATTGACGGAATTGAAAAGTTAGTTGCAGGAGTTACTAGATAAGGGGTTAATTCAGCAAAGTGTTTCACCCTGGGGAGCACCATTGCTATTTGTGAAGAAGAAAGATGGATGTTTGAGGTTATGTGTCGACTATCGAGAGCTAAACAAGGTGACGGTTAAGAATAAATACCCACTTCCTCAAATCGACGACCTGTTTGATCAGTTGGACAGTGCTTCAGTGTTCTTAAAGATTGATTTGAGATTGGCGTACCATCAATTAAAGATCAAGAAGGTAGATGTGCCTAAAACCGCCTTTGGCACTCGATACGGACATTACAAGTTCTTGGTATTACCGTTTGGATTAACAAACGCTCCTGCCTTCTTTATCGACTTGATGAACAGGGTCTTTAGGTCCTTCCTAGATAAATTCGTAGTGGTATTCATCGATGATATCCTCGTATACTCTAAGACCAGGGAAGATCATGCAAACCACTTACGAATGGTATTGAAAACCCTAGAAAAGCACAAGCTATATGCCAAGCTTAAAAAGTGCAAGCTCTGGTTAGAAAAGGTGCAATTTCGAAGACATATAGTGACCAAAGATGGCATATTGGTAGACCCGGCAAAGGTAAAGGCCATCGTGAATTGGCCAAGACCCACAAATGTCTCCGAAGTGCGAAGCTTCTTCGATATGGCTGGCTACTATTGAAGATTTGTAGAAGGATTTTCTAAACTAGCCTTACCTATCACCAAATTACTTCGGAAGTCCAGTAAGTTTGAGTGGACCACAGAGTACAAAGATACCTTTTAGGAACTAAAGAAACGATTGGTATCTGCCCCAAAACTAGCAATACTTGAAGGCAATGAAGGGTTTGTAATCTACAGTAATGCGTCTAAGAAGGGACTGGGGTGTGTATTAATGCAAAAAGGTAGAGTTATTGCTTATGCCTCTCGCCAGTTGAAACCTTACGAGGAAAATTATCTAACGCACGACCTAGAATTGGCTGCGGTTGTGTTTGCCCTGAAAATCTGGAGATATTACCTCTACGGAGTAAGATGTGGAGTATATATAGATCATAAGAGCCTAAAATATATTTTTACTCAGAAGGAATTGAATATGAGGCAGAGAAGATGGTTAGAGCTCCTAAAAGACTATGATATGGAGGTCAAATATCACCCTGGTAAAGCAAACGTGATGGCTGATACACTGAGTAAAAAATCTACTGGATCTGTAGCCTGCCTACTTATGCAAGAAAAGAGACTCCGAAAAGAGCTTGACATGCTACGAATAGAAGTAGTACTACCAGGGAATCAAAGCTACTTAGCAACACTTCAAATCTCTTCGCCATTGGTCGAACAGATCAAGCAACAGCAGAAGGATGATCCTGAACTTATGAAAATAAGGAAAGGTATGAAAGAAGGAAAGAATAAGGAATTTTCCATCCAAAAAGAAGTGCTTTGGCATGGGAATAGACTCTGTGTACCAAACATGACAACTCTCAAAAAGGAGTTGTTAAAAGAAGCGCACAATTCCACACTTGCTACTTACCCCGGAGGTGCGAAGATGTATCATGACTTAAAAACTCACTACTAGTGGAATTGGACGAAGAGGGACATCGCGGACTACATGGCTCGATGTCTTACGTGTCAAAATGTGGAAACCGAGCATCAGAAACCTGGAGGATTGCTACAACACTTGCCAATTCCGGTATGAAAATAGGAACACATCACCATGGATTTAAAGATTGGAATGCTAAGAACCATCAAATAGCATGACAGTGTTTGGGTTATAATTAGCAGACTGACCAAGGCCGCATAGTTCTTAACCATTAAGGCCACCTTCACCTCTGAGCGGTTTGCTAACCTGTACATTAAGGAGATAGTTAGATTGCATGGTGTGCCACTCAGTATTGTGTCAGATCGTGATACGAAGTTCATATCTCACTTCTGGCATGGTTTTCAAAGAGCAATGGGCATAGAGCTGCGTTTAAGTACGGCCTTCCATCCTTAGACGGACGGACAATCTGAAAGAACTATTCAAACCCTAGAGGATATGTTTAGAGCCTGTGCACTCGATCACACTGGGACTTGGGATATAACCTGCCTCTGGTCGAGTTTGCGTACAATAATAGTTACCACACCAGCATAGGCATGGCTCCTTTCGAGGCTTTATATGGTAGACATTGTAGAACCCCTACTTGCTGGAACGACGTAGGAGAAAGGGAACCTTCCAAGGTCAAATTAATCGATCATACGGTCGAAATAATCAAGGCGATTCACAAGAGCCTACAAGTCGCCCAGAGTAGGCAAAAGAGCTATGCGGACATTAGGAGAAGGCCACTGGAGTTTGAAGTTGGAAATCACATGTTTCTAAAAGTATCTCTACTAAAAGGAAGCATAAGATTTGGGCAAAAAGGAAAACTGAGCCCGAGATTTTGGGCAAAAAGGAAAACTGAGTCCGAGATTTATTGGACCGTCTGGTCGAGTTTGCGTACAATAATAGTTACCACACCAGCATAGGCATGGCTCCTTTCGAGGCTTTATATGGTAGACATTGTAGAACCCCTACTTGCTGGAACGACGTAGGAGAAAGGGAACCTTCCAAGGTCAAATTAATCAATTAGACGGTCGAAATAATCAAGGCGATTCACAAGAGGCTACAAGTCACCCAGAGTAGGCAAAAGAGCTATGCGGACATTAGGAGAAGGCCACTGGAGTTTGAAGTTGGAAATCACATGTTTCTAAAAGCCCGAGATTTATTGGACCATTCGAGATTTTTCAGAAAGTGGGATTGGTTGCATACCGATTGGCCTTACTGCCCTCGCTACAAGGCATTCATGATGTATTTCATGTATCCAATCTTCGAAAATATGTTCCAGATCCGGATCATGTCGTCCGATATGAACCCCTGCAAGTTAAAGAGAATCTCACCTATGTAGAAGAACCCGTTCGGATTTTGGAGAAAACGATGAAGAAGCCCGGAAACAGGAGCATTTCCTATGTTAAGGTGTTATGGAAACATCACAAAGTGGCAGAAGCAACTTGGGAGTTAGAAAGCGAAATGCGTGAAAAATATCCCGCATTATTTTCTTCAGGTAAGCAAATTTCGAGGACGAAATTCTTTTAAGAGAGGAAAGTGTAAGGGCAGCGCTTTCATTCTATTACTGACTAACTGTTTCAGTTGCTAAATTTATGAATCTGCGTTGAATTATTTTTCAACAAGGGTATTGAGTCAATTGTATGAATTTTTAATGATTAATTTCATTAAAAGGAACGACTATATGATTTATGTTATTATTGACGTTACTTATTTATAGAATTAATGAATCGATGCTAACCCGAGTTTTTAAAATCGTTTTCGTTTTATTTAGTCGATTCCCGAAGTTTAAATTAAAATGCTAGTTATAGGACGTTTAAATTCGAGTTTAGTCTGATCGCTAACGAGTTTAAGACTAGAACCTAGTTACATTAGTTAATTGAGCAACAAAAAAAGGGGGGAACAAGGAAAATTAGAAAAAGGGGGGGCTCACTCGGGGGCCTGAGATCCGAGACCCCCGACCCATTCCTCTCTCTCTATAAATGCTCGCTCTCTCTCTCTCTCTCTCTCTCTCTCTCGCACGCGCACAAGCCACCGGTGACTGTCTGGCGTCACCGCCAACAGCCACTCATCGCCGGTGAGAGAAAGACACGCCTGGTGCCCTCAACACCCATCAACCACCGTTGAACACCACCACCCATTTCCCTCCACTTTTCACGGCCAAAACGACCCAAAAACACGCGTCTTCTCGGCCTGAAATCTTCCACCCATGTGCCGAAATCCGGCAACCCACACCCCACACGGCCTCCTGTATAAAATTAGGGGCCGAATTTGAGTTTGAATCAGGCAAAAATGCCACCAAATCGAAAGCTAGGGCTTGGGATTTTCAAGCTTATGGGCTAGGATTCGTCTTCAGCTAGGTAGGGCCTTCAATTGCTGCTGTTTGAGTTCAAAATTAAGCAATTTCAAGTAAGTGTTTCTCCCCTTCTAAGCTATTATTATTTTTCAAAAACGTTTTCAGCAGATTGATGTTGCATGTCAGATTAGGGTTAGCTAAATTCGTTAGAAATGTCAAGAATTGAATGAAAATGTGTTGCCTGATGATTTCATACCCGTTTATGCACAACTAGATTGTACACCCAGACTTTTGCTTGCTGCCATCAGTTATGCATGTCTCGATCAGCTTTTAATTCCAACTTAGAACATGCACAGAGTCTATTTATAGGCTACAACAATGTTTTTAGTTATGCCTGAGTTGGTTTAAATCAGATTATGCATGAAATCACTGCTTGAAAGTGACTTGAATCATGGATGTAAATGCTTGAATCATTTTATGTTCAAATGACCAAATTTGGCTTAAATAGTGACTGCAAAGTGACTTGAATCATGGATGTAAACGCTTGAATCGTATTATGTTTAAATGACCAAATTAGCCTAAACAGTGCATCGTTTTATGTTTAAATAGAGACTTGACTCATGTTAAGTTTGAATGGTATGAATAAGCTTGTTTTGTAATCGTGATGCGATAAATGAACACTTCGATTCATGTTGAGCTTGAATGGCGTAAATAGGCTTGCTCAGTAACCATGGTGTGATAGAAAAACGCCGTGAAACGTAATATGCTTAAATGACCTAATAGGCTTAAATGTAACTTCGAACTGATACTTGACTGTTTGATTAAAATGTGCATACGAAGTAGCTTTTGAAACAATTCTTGAATAACGAAACGAGCTTGTTTCCCTTAATTGCAATACATCGATATAATCGTGTTTTATGCTTAGTTGGTTCGATTGGGTTTGCTAAATGTTCTTTGCAAGTTAGTGGTGTATGATTATATCTATATGTGTGTGTATATATATATGTGTGTGTGTGTGTGTGTGTGCGTGTGTGTGTGTGTGTGTGTGTGGATGTGATTGTATACATATGTATGTATGCTTGCTGTAACATACCGCTGAATGGTGATGCTTACCCAGGTAAGTACCTAAACCCCATCTCCTTATAAGCTAGCATGATAATATGATATGGTTAATGAATTACAAAACCGAGATGGTAGTTGGATGGCTTGAGGAAGAACTATGAGTGGTTCGAGGTTCTTGTGTTACGGTGGTGGTGAGGAGGGAGTTTGGGTTGTGAATTAACTGCAATCGTGTGGATTGCGAGGCCATGTGTGGCTCATTGTATTAAAATGATTATGAAGTGCTTAAATGTGATACGAGTAAATCCCTTCCCTTTATATGTCTAAAATGCAATATTTATGTGAGAGTGATGTTTTGGCAAAGGGCGTTTCCCATGCTTTCAAACTATTAATAGCTATGACTAATAGCAAGCAATGACCTATTTTAGCTACAGAAACAGTATTTCGGAGTGAACCTGCTTGAACGAGGGAATCCCTAAAACATTTTATAAAGGTGTAAGTTGTATGATAAACGATTTTACCAGAAGAAACGACAAAGTTATTAGCCGTTATGGCCTATACGCTTTAGATTGGCTAAGATAATGTGCTGCGGATAATATGATATGAATAATATTAGCCTAGGGGATAAGTCCTGGTACTAGAAAACCCTATAAGACCCTGACGAGGGTAATGCAATGGTCTGATATGTTATGTAGCCGTTCCGAGAGTAAGAGCTTCGTGTGAGCGTTAGGTCTCACTATGGGCTTTGAGAATAGATCTCACCCAATCAGCACCCTGTAATGATCTTATGGCAGATGTATCTTCCGAATAAGTAAAGAAAAGCAATTGACATCTTGCCATTTCAAGTGTTTTGAAAGATAAGAAAGTTTTTAAGGCCCTAAGAGGCCATATGGAATGATTTATGAAAAGTTTATAAGGGTTGTTGTACGACCAATACGAAATGAAATCTCTTTCGAAAGAACAAGAACCTCAAGAGGTTAAGAAAATGTTTTTAATGAAAGAAATAAAATTTTCAATGAATGATTAATGAAATGATTCTTAAGCATGTTTGAATGTGAATTCTAATATCGTGTGGCCTCATCCTTTCACTACATTAAGCCTATTTGATTGAACATGCAAGAGCAGAATAAGAAAGTCTCTGACGTGTTAGAGGTCCTATAAACGAATGAATGAATGTATGGCATGTGAATAGCCTAGCGTGCTAAAGATCTATGAATAAGTACATCTCTCCCGAATGAATGAACATTTGACATGTGAATAGTCCACGAATGTATCATATAGCTTAATGTAATGATCGGTAGTGTAGAAATGCTTGACACGTGGTTAATGTGAGTAGTACTTCCTGTAAATGATTTTGTTTTAGGTAGTGGAGGAACACTCACTGACCATGTGGTGGCTCACTCCATTTCCTTTCCCCTTTTTCCGAGGTGATGAATGAATGAAAGAACTGTCCGCCTTCTGGGACTGCCAGTCGTTCTTACAGGTGTACCTCTGATGCAATGTCGTGAAGCTGCCTGAACCAATGTTTTGGTTAAAGAAGTGCATGAATCGAGCATGTAGTGGTTGTGGTGGTGTAAACTTATGTAAATTATTCGAATAAGTGTTTGTAAAGGCTTAAGCCTCAACCGCGAGTGTGTGACTCACTGGGAACTTCTAGTTTACTTTTGAGTTTTGGTTAAAATGTCACAGGTACCCTAAAGTTCATAATGAAAACATTAGAAACGTTGCAAATATAGGCGGAACTCTTGCAGTTTTGTTCCAGAAATTCCCTAACTAAACTAGAGTTAGGTAGAACTCTTGAAGAAAGTCAACAGTTACAACAGCCTTAGGGATCTCCCATGGGAGATCCTAGCGGTGTGATATCCCTAGAGGATAGAGGGGTGTTACATTAGGTGGTATCAGGCCAAGAGCGTTATGTTTTCTTAACTTTCTACTTAAATTCTGAAGCGAAACAAACAGAGTTTCCCCTAAAAACTTACTGTTTCCAAGCTAAAAGTCTTACAGTAACCCCTACAAATTAACAGAAGCGTAAAACATTTTAAAAGAAGCTCAATGGCTACATGCCGGAGTTCATAACTCAACGAGTTACCCGCTCGGAGTACACCAAACAGAATAGTTCATTAATAAAGAATAAATGAAAGATACAACTCAACGGTTCACACAACCGGATTATTGGGGTTTACATCCCAAAACATAGCTAGCTTTAACCAAGAAGACATCTAACTTATTAGATGGTTGGCGCATACGGTCGTACAGAGCAACCTTTATACCATATGCATTATATGCACTAGAATACTTGTTTACAAACGTTTACAAACTCAGAATACATTCTATAACGTCATCAAGCAGTGAGACTATTTCACTATGGCACACTTGACTCCCTTAAAGCAAGAAAAACCTTCACTTCGGCATGGCTGACTCAACTTCTTCCTGTCATAAAGAAAACCTGGGGAAAAAAGGGGAAAGGAAATGGAGTAAGCCACTACATGCTCAGTGAATGTTCCTCCACTTCCTAAAACAAAACCATTTATAGGCACTACTACTCGTACTAACCACATATCAAGCATTTTTGTACTACCAATCATTATATTAAGCTATATGATACATTCATGGACTATTCACATGTCAAATGTTCATTCATTCGGGAGAGATGTACTCATTCATAGATCTTTAACACGCTAGGCTATTCGCATGCCATAGATTCATTCATTCGTTTATAGAACCTCTAACACGTCAGAGACTTTCTTATTCTACTCATGCATGTTCAATTAAATAGGCTTAATGTAGTGAAAGGATGAGGCCACACGATATTAGAATCCACATTCAAACATGCTTAAGAATAATTTCATTAATCATTCATTGAAAACTTTCTTTCTTTCATTGGAAACATTTTCTTAACCTCTTGAGGTTCTTGTTCTTTTGAAAGAGATTTCATTTTGTATTAGTCGTACAATGACCCTTATAAACTTTTCATACTTCATTCCATATGGCCTCTTAGGGCCCGTAAAAACTTTCTTATCTTTCAAAACACTTGAAATGGCAAGATGCCAACTGCTTTTCTTTACTTATTAGGAAGAAACATCTGGCATAAGATCATTACAGGGTGCTGATTGTGTGATATCCATTCTCAAACCCCATAGTGAGACCTAACGCTCGCACTAAGCTCCTACTCCCGGGATGGCTACATAACATATCGGACCATTGCATTACCCCGTCAGGGTCTTATAGGGTTTCCTAGTACCAGGACTTATCCCCTAGGCTAACATCATTCATATCATATTGTCTGCAGCATATTATCTTAGCCAATCTAAAGCGTATGGTCCATAACGGCTAATAACTTTGTCGTTTCTTCTGGTAAAATCACTTATCATACAACTCACACCTTTATAAAATGTTTTAGGGATTCCCCTGTTCAAGCAGGTTCACTCCCAAATACTGTTTATGTAGCTAAAATAAGCCATTGCTTGCTATTAGTCATAGCTATTAGTAGTTTAAAAGCATGGGAAACGTCCTCTGCCAAAACATCACTCTCACATACATATTGCATTTTAGACATATAAAGGGAAGGGATTTACACGTATCACATTCAAGCACTTCATAATCATTCCAACATAATGAGCCACACATGGCCTTGCAATCCACACGATTACGGTTAATTCACAACCCAAACTCCCTCCTCACCAGCACCGTACCACAAGGACCTCGAACCACTCATAGTTCTTCCTCAAACCATCAAACTACCATCTCTGTTTTGCAATTCATTAATCATATCATATTATCATGCTAGCTTATAAGGAGATAGGGTTTAGGTACTTACCTGGGCAAGCATCACTATTCAACGGTACGTTACAGCAAGCATACATGCATATGTATACAATCACATCCATATATATATATATATATAATATATATATATATATATAATATATATATATAATATATATATATATATATATATATATACACATACATATACATATATAAAATCATACGCCATTAACTTGCAAAGAACATTTAGCAAACCGAATCGAACTAACTAAGCATGAAACATGATTACATTAATGTATTACAATTAAGGAAAACAAGCTCGTTTCATTATTCCAGAATTGTTTCAAAAGCTCCTTCGTACGCACATTTTAATCAAATAGTCAAGTATCGATTCGAAGTTACATTTAAGCCTATTAGGGCATTTAAGCATATTACGTTTCACGGCATTCGTCTGTCACACCATGGTTACTAAGCAAGCCTATTTACACCATTCGAGCTCAACATGAATCGAAGTCTTCATTTATCGCATCAAGGTTACAAAACAAGCCTATTTATACCATTCAAACTTAACATGAGTCAAGTCTCTATTTAAACATAAAACGATTCACTATTTAGGTTAATTTAGTCATTTAAACATAATACGATTCAAGCGTTTACATCCATGATTCAAGTCACTTCTTAGTCACTATTTAAGCCAAATTTGGTCATTTAAACATAAAACGATTCAAGCATTTAAATCCATGATTCAAGTCACTTTCAAGCAACGATTTTATGCATAATCTGATTCGAACCAACTCAGGCATAACTGAAAACATAGCTATAGCCTATAAACAGACTCTGTGCATGTTCTAAGCTGGAATTAAAAGCTGATCGAGACATACATAACTGATGGCAGCAAGCAAAAGTCTGGGCGTACAATCTAGTTGTGCATAAACGGGTATGAAATCATCAGACAACACATTTTCATTCAATTCTTGGCATTTCTAACGAATTTAGCTAACCCTAATCTGAGATGCAACATCAATCTGCTGAAAACGTTTTTGAAAAATAACACTAGCTTAGAAGGGGAGAAGCACTTACTTGAAATTGCTTAATTTCGAACTCAAACAGTGGAATTGAAGGCCCTACTTAGCTGAACCCGAATCCTAGCCCGTAAGCTTGAAAATCCCAAGCCGTAGCTTTCGATTTCATAACATATTGTCCGAAGCACATTATCTTAGCCAATTGAAAGTGTATTGGCTATAACGGCTAATAATTTGGCTGCCTCTCACAGCGAAATTCTTTTTCATACATCGCGCTCTCTTTTTAATTATATTCTTTAGGGATTCCCCCGTTCAAGCGAGTTCATTCCGAAAACAAAGTTTGTATAGCTAAAATAGGCCATTGATTGCTAATAGTCATGGCTACTATTGTTTTGAAACACGAAAAACATCCTTTTTCAAAACAATACCTTCACATGCATAATGCATCTTATTAACATAAAAGGGGAGGGATGCACACATAATTCATTCAAGCACTTTATGATCATTTCAACACAATGAGCCACACATGGCCTCGCAATCTACATGATTGCGGTTAATTCACAACCTAGGCTCCTCCTCACAAGCACCGTACCACAAGAACCTCGAACCACTCATAGTTCTTCCTCAAACCTTCCAACTACCATCTCGGTTTTGCAGTTCATTAATTATAACATATTATCATGCTAGCTTATAAGGAGGTAGGGTTTTGGTACTTACCTGGGCAAGCAACACCATTCGGCGGTGCGTTACAGCAAGCATACATATTTATATATACAATCACATCCACATATATAACTATGGTACCTCACTTAGCAAATCAAGCATGAATTAACTCTAAGCATTTGTAGTTCACTTCGAAATTATTAAACGAACAAGAGTTAACTAGTTGTACATATATCAGTCCTGAACATTTATGATTTACTTCGAAGTTATTATACGAACATGAGTTAACTAATCGTACACATTTCGATTCTAAGCATTTATAGCTTACTTCGAAGTTATGTAATGAACAAGAGTTAACTAATCGTACGTATGTCAATCCTAGACATTCGTAAATCATTTCGAAGTTAATAAACGATTATGGGATAACTAAACATACATACATTAATTCTAAGTATTTATAATTCATTTCGAAGTTAGCAAATGATTATGAATTAACTAAACGTACATAGGCCGTTTCTAAACATTTATATTCCACTTCGAAGTTAATAAACAATTATGAATTAGCTAAACATACATTCATTAATTCTAAGTATTTATAACTCAGTTCGAAGTTAATTTTCAGGCATGTGTTAACTAAATATGTTCGAATCGATTCTAAACGTGCATAATTCATTTAGAACTAAAGTTTCAGGCATGTATTAACTTAATGTATTCGAATCAAATCTAAACGTGCATGATTCACTTCGAACTAAATTTTTAGGCATGAATTAACTTATTTTACTTGGATCGAATCTAAACATGCATAACTTATTTCGAACTGAACTTTTAGGCATGTACTAACTAAACTAACATGTATCGATTCAAGCCGCTTTCTAGTATTAATCAACTAAACTAATATTTAATGATTCGAAGTCATTTTTAGGCATAAACTAACTAAATTTAACATGCCTTGCAACATAAAGCATGAAATCTCATTCACAATTTAAACCCTACGTGATGTCAATGTGAATTCGAATGTGACGTCAAGTTTTGTTATTGCCAATATGGTGCAATTAGTGTCTCTACTATCTTAGTGTAACGTGGTTACATTCTAGTAAATGATTTAACCTAAGATTGACCTAATATATTCACGTTTTAGAACATACCTGCTTAAGTTAACCCGTTCATGTAACTTTAGCGTGCTTTGTCTGAGTTGCCATGAATGAAATGTTTAAAAGTTATTTGTGATTGATGTAAAAACATAGGAATGCTGCTCACATATGCTTTCATTTTATAGAATTGCTTGCCAAATGTATATTAGCCAGTTGCATGTTACTTCCAATTCGTAGACCTGAGAATGCTGAAATGCTGATGTTGTGCGACGCTATTATACTCGAGTGATGCTATGTGGCGCTATGTGACGCTCTTATTATTCTTAATGTGTTGTAGGTGTCTCCATGATAATCATCGTGAACCCAAAAGTAACTTGAATTCATATTTTGGAAGAGACCGCTAGTGTATGACCTTAGGATGTCATTGTCTCGATTGTCATGCCTTTAGAGGCCCACTTATAGATGCATATGCATAAAATTATTGCTTGCCGTGCAAACTGAGTCTAGATTATCGAAAATCTTTGTTCATTCTTCAAAACAAACTCGCTATTGGTTTCCACGCCAACTCATGTGCCCCTCTTCGATGCGATTTGTCCTCGACGCCTAAATAGAGTGAGTAGACGCTTGAAGAGGATTGGCGAAGAGGAGACTGGATACCATAAGCCATTTTTTTCGATTTAAAAGAAGTAGTGTCAGCAAAATGAAACCTTTTGAAAACCTACCGCGTAAATCCTAGTTGTGTGCATGCATTCTAGGAAAGACCGAGCTTCGATTTAGAATTTCGAGGACGAAATTCTTTTAAGGGGGGAAGAGTGTGAGACCTGCATTTTTTGTTTTCTGTTAAGCTAACTGTATTACCTTTTTACGTTATAAAATCGTATTTTTAGTAACTGTATGAGTTAAATGATTATCGATGTGCTTTTGGGAGCTATAATTTTATTAAAAAGGGATTATTATTGCTATTATTGATTTCAAAGTTAATTTGTGCTATTTGTGCCTTTAAATTATATCGATAATTTAATTTAGTCGTTATTCGATTTATTTAGTCGTTCCTGAATACCATGAGGTTGTCAACCTCAGAAGCCGTTCGATGTTTAATAAATCGAACCTTTATATATTTAGGAACGAATAGTCGATAGAAGGCCGTACTAACGATTGGGTTTAGAATAGGAGGTTGCAAGATTAGATTAGCGATTTTAGTTGAATGGGCAAGCGACCAAGAAACCCAAAAAAAAAAAGAGTATAAGGGGCCAAACCCCTTATTTTTTTTACGACACACGCGCGAAAAGGGGGGGGTTTGGTTTCTCTGGATTTCTCACAACCCTCCCCGGCGACCCAGTAGAGAAGCGAGAGAGAGAGGGAGAGTGAGAGGGAGGAAGCCGGCAGCGGGCCATTACCGGCCGTCGCCTGGCTCGACGGGAATCGCAAGGGCAAGCAGAGATGAGAGAAGAAGGGGGATCGAGACAGCAAGGGGGAGAAGGGGTCGGACCATTACAACCAGGTTGGAAGTTGACGGCCAGGCGTCCATCGAGGGTGGGCTTGAGTCCGGCAACGCGAATCAGGGACTTGAGAGTTAGGGTTTTGAACCCTCAACACTATCACTACCAGGACTGACCACATGGGACTCGAACCCGGCCTCAAATTGCCCAATTAGCAAGGAGTTGGGTCCTTTAGCTTGGATTCGAGGTGGGTGTTTCTCACCTCCTAAGTATTAGTAGTTTCAAAATCGTTTTAAGCTTTAAGTTGCGATGCATGTTAAGTTTAGTTAGTTTATGCCTGAAAATGACTTCGAATCGTTAAATGTTAATTTAGTTGATTAATACTCGAAAGCGGTTTGAATCGATACATGTTAGTTTAGTTAGGACATGCCTGAAAGTTCAGTTCGAAATAAGTTATGCATGTTTAGATTCGATTCAAGTAAAATCAGTCAGTTCATGCCTGAAAATTTAGTTCAAAGCGAATTATGCATGTTTAGATTCGATTCGAATACATTAGGTTAATAATGCCTGAAACTTTAGTTCTAAATGAATTATGCATGTTTAGAATTGATTCAAACATATTCAGTTAACACATGCCGGAAAATTAACTTCGAACTGAATTATAAATACTTAGAATCAACGTATGTATGTTTAGTTATTCCATAATTGTTTATTAACTTCGAAATGATTTACGAATGTCTAGGATTGATATATGTACGATTAGTTAACTCTTGTTCGTTAAATAACTTTGAAGTAAGCTATAAATGCTTAGAATCGAAATGTGTACGATTAGTTAGCTCACGTTCGTATAATAACTTCGAAGTAAACCATAAATGTTTAGGATTGATATATGTACGATTAGTTAACTCTTGTTCGTTTAATAACTTCGAAGTGAACTACAAATGCTTAGATTCAATTCATGCTTGATTTGCTAAGTGAGGTACTATAGTTACATATGTGGATGTGATTGTATATATATGCATGTACACTTGCTATAACGCACCGCTAAATGGTGTTGCTTGCCCAGGTAAGTACCTAAACCCTACCTCCTTATAAGCTAGCATGATAATATGTTATGATTAATGAACTATAAAATCGAGACGGTAGTTGGATGGTTTGAGGAAGAGCCATGAGTGGTTCGAGGTTCTTATGGTACGCTGCTTGTGAGAAGGGAGCCTAGGTTGTGAATTAACTGCAATCGTGTAGATTGCGAGGCCATGTGTGGCTCATTGTGTTGAAATGATTATGAAGTGCTTAAATGTATTATGTGTGCATCCCTTCCCTTTTATCTTATTAAGATGCATTATGCGTATGAAGGTGTTGTTTTAAAAAAGGATGTTTCTCGTGTTTCAAAACAGTAATAGCCATGACTATTAGCAATCAATGGCCTATTTTAGCTATACGAATTTTGTTTTGGAGTGAAGTCGCTTGAATGGAGGAATCCTTAAAGAATTTGATTAAAAAGGAAGTGCGATATATGAAAAAGGATTTCGCTGTGAGAGACAGCAAAATTATTAGCCGTTATGGCCGATACGCTTTCAATTGGCTAAGATAATGTGCTTCGGACAATATGTTATGAATGATTATGTTAGCCTAGACGATAAGTCCGGGTATTAGGAAATCCTAGAAGACCGTGACGAGGGTAATGTAATGGTCTAATATGTTATGTAGCCATCCCGAGAGTAAGAGCTTAGCATGAGCGTTAGGTCTCACTATGGGGTTTGAGAATGGATCTCACCCAATCAACACTCTGTAATGATCTTATGCCAGATATATTTTTCCTATCAAGTAAAGAAAAGCAGTATGTATTTTGCCATTTTAAGTATTTTAGAAGAAAGAAAGTTTCAAGGGCCATTAAGACGCCAGTCAAGTAAAATGTGAAAAGTTATAAGGGTCATTATGCGACCAATACGAAAGAAACTTCCTTTAATTAAAACGAGCCTCAAAGAGGCTAAGAAAAGAGTCTTTATAGGCCTCAAGTGGCTAAGCAAAGTGTTTTCGAGGAAAGAGGAATAGATGCTTGTGTGTATCATCTGAATGAGATCTAAGTAAAGTGTGCTAATGAAAATAAAGCTTTATGTGAACATTTCAAGTATAACTTCTGAATGAGATGCTAAGTAAGATACGATCATGAAAAAGAAAGCCTTATGATCATATTTCACACATAACCTATGAATGAGATTTGAATAAGACTTGAAATTTGTGTGTGCCTTACGTATATCATATGAATGAAATGTCAAGAACAATATGATTATGAAAAAAGGTAACCTTATGTGCACATCATATGAATGATGTTTCATGTATAGTTTAAATGGAATGCTAAGAAGTTATGTTATAAAAAGAAAGATCCCTATGCTTAGCCCTTGTTGCTTGTTTATGTGAATTGAGTGCTTATTTTTAAGAAGTTGGTTATTTAGGAGCCTAGAAATATGTTCAAGCGGTTACAATGAAGTTTATATTTACTGATCCTTCCATAAGGGTTTTATAAATGCCTAATATGATAGTAAAGTATGAATACGTGATATGTGACTATTAAAGATATTATTGTCTGCAACAGTTTTGTTTTAATGGGGTCGGGAGACACTCACTGATCGTGTGGTTGCTCATCCCACTACTCTTCCCCCTTTTTCCCCAGGTTTTCTTGTGACAGGAAGAAGTTGAGTTAACTATGTCAAGATGCAGTCTACTCTCGCTTGCAGGGTGCCATGTGTGCCTACTTACGTCTTTAATGAAGTCATGTAATGTATTCTTAGTTTCTAAATGCATGTAAACCAGGCACTCTAGTTCATGTATTGTATATGGTATAAAGGTTGCTCTGCATAGCTGTACGAGCCAACCATCTAATTAGTTAGATGTCTTCTTGGTCAAAGTTAGTTATGATTTGGGATGTAAACCCCAATACGCCGGTTGTATGAACCGTTGAGTTGTATCTTTCATTTCTTCTTTATTAATGAACTATTCTGTGTGGTGTACTCCGAGAGGGTGGCTCGTTGAGTTATGAACTCCGGCGTGTAGCCGTTGAGCTTCTTTTAAATGTTTTACGCTTTCATTAATTTACAGGGGTTTATTGTAAGGCGTTTAGCCTAGAAACGATCAGTTTTTAGGGAAAACTTTATCCATTTCGCCCCAGAATTTAAGTAAGAAGTTAAAAAACGTAATCTGGCCCTAAGGGCTGGGGGTGTTACAATTGATGGTATCATCAATGTAACACCCCTAGCCCCTAGGGTCAAGAGCGCTATGTTTTTTTAACTTCTTACTAAAAATTCTGGGGTGAAACGGACAGAATTTCCCCTAAAAACAACCGTTTCCAGGCTAAAAGCTTTATAATAAACCTCTGCAAATCAACGGAAGTGTAAAACATTTAAAAGAAGCTCAACGGCCACACGTCGGAGTTCATAACTCAACGAGCCACCTGCTCAGAGTACACCGAACAGAATAGTTCATTAATAAAGAATAAATGAAAGGTACAACTCAACGGTTCACACAACCGGAGTATTGGGGTCTACATCCCAAAACATAGCTAACTTTAACCAAGAAGACATCTAACTAATTAGATGGTTGGCTCATACGGCCATACAGAGCGACCTTTATACCATATGCATTATATGAACTAGAATACTTGTTTACAAACGTTTACAAACCAAGAATACATTACATGACTTCATTAAAAACGTAAGTAGGCACACATGGCACCTTGCAAGCGAGAATAGACTCCATCTTAACATAGCTAACTCAACTTCTTCCTGTCACAAAGAAAACCTGGGGGAAAAGGGGAAAGAGTAGTGGGATGAGCAACCACACGCTCAGTGAGTGTCCCCTGACCCCCTTAAAACCAAAACCGTTGCAGGCAATAATACTCATATTAGTCACATATCATGTATTCATACTTTACTATCATATTAGGCATTCATTAAATCCTCATGAAAGGTTTACTAACCATAAACTTCATTTTAACCACTCAAACACATTTCTGGGTCCCTAAATGACTAAGCTCCTTTACTAACAAGCAGTTAAGCACATAAGTGAACATCGATGGCTAAGCGTAGGGATCTTTCTTTTTCATAATCACAACTTCTTAGCATTCCATTTAAACTATGCATGAAACCTCATTTATATGGTGTGCACATAAGGTTATCTCTTTTCATAAGCATACTTTTCTTGGCGTTTCATGATATACATAAGGCACACACAAATTTCAAGTTTTATCCAAACCTCATCCATAGGGTATGCATGAAATATGCTTATAAGGCTTTCTTTTTCATAATCATATCTTACTTAGCATCTTATTCATAAGTTATACTTGGAATGTGCACATAATGTTTTATTCTCATTAGTATGCTTTACTTAGATGTCATTCATATGATATGCACAAGCATCTTTCTTTCTTTTTGAGAAAATACTTTACTTAGCCTTACTTGAAATCTTATTCATATTTCATTCATAAGACAAGCACAGAGCACGCACAGAAGACTTTTCTTGTTTTCTTGAAAACACTTTGCGTAGCCTCTTGAGGCCCATAAAAACTCTTTTCTTAGCCTCCTTGAGGCTCGTTTTCATTGAAGGAAATCTCTTTCGTATTAGTCGCATAATAACCCTTATAACTTTTCACATTTCATTCAATCGGCCTCCTAATAGCCCTTGAAACTTTCTTTCTTCTGAAATACTTAAAATGGCAAAATGCTAGCTGCTTTTCTTTGCTTATTAGGAAAATACATCTGGCATAAGATTATTACAGGGTGCTGATTGGGTGAGATCTATTCTCAACCCCATAGAGAGACCTAACGCTCACGCTTAAGCTCTTACTCCCAGGATGGCTATATATAACATATCGAACCATTACATTGACCTCATCAGGGTCTTCTAGGGCTTCCTAGTACCAGGACTTATCCCCTAAGCTAACATCATTCATGGCATATTGTCCGAAGCATATTATCTTAGCCAATTTAAAGCGTATTGGCCATAACGGCTAATAATTTTGCTGCCTCTCACAGCGAAATCCTTTTTCATACAACTCACGCCATTATAAAACTCTTTAGGGATTCCCCCGTTTGAGCGAGTTCACTCCCAAAACTGTATTCATTTAGTTAAAATAAGCTATCATGCACTAATAATTATGGCTACTATTATTTCAAAACATGAAATCGTTCTTTAAAAAACTGACCCTTATGCACATAATATAACTTGAGGACATGGAAGGGAAGAGGGGTCCACATGTATTATATTCAAGCACTTCATAATCAATTCAGCACAATGAGCCACACATGACCTCGCAATCCACACGATTGCGGTTAATTCACAACCCAGGCTCCCTTCTCACAAGCACCGTACCACAAGAACCGCGAACCACTTATAGTTCTACCTCATACCACCCAACTACCATCTCGGTTTTCAATTTAGTAATCATAACATATTATCATGCTAGCTTATAAAGAGATAGGGTTTAGGTACTTACCTGGGCAAGTAGCACCATTTAGCGTTGCATTATAGCAAGCATACATACTTATATATACAATCACATCCATATATATAACTATAGTACTTTACTTGGCAACTCAAGCATGAATTGACACTAAGCATTTATAGCTTACCCCTAAGTTATTTAACGAACAAGAGTTAACCAATCGTACATATATCAAACCTAAACATCCGTAAATCATTTCGAAGTTAACAAACGATTATGAAATAACTAAGCATATATACGTTGATTTTAAACACTTATAATTCCCTTCGAAATTAATAAACGATCATGGAATGACCAAATACGCTGATTCTAAACACTTACGATTCACTTCGAAGTTAATATACGATTATGAAGTGACGAAACATATATACATTAATTCTAGACACTTACGATTCACTTCGAAGTTAATATATGATTATGAAACGACTAAACATATATAGGTTAATTCTAAGCGTTCATCACTCATTTCGAAGTTAGAAGACGATTATGAATTAACTAAATGTACATTCGTCATTTCTAAACATTTATAATCCACTTTGAAGTTAGTTTCAGGCATGAATTAACTGAATAGGTTCGAATCAAAGCTAAATATGTATAATTCACTTCAAATTAAATCTTCAGACATGAATTAACTGAATAGATTCGAATCAAAGCTAAACACGCATAATTCACATCGAATTAAATCTTCAGGCATGAATTAACTAAATAGATTCAAATCGAAGCTAAACACGCATAATTCACTTCGAATTAAACTTTCGGGCCTAAACTAACTAAATTCACTTGAATCGATTCTAAGCCATTTTCGAGTATTAATCAACTAAACTAACATATATCGATTCGAAGTCACTATCAGGCATAGATTAGCTGAACTTAACATGCTTCGCAACTTAAAACTTAAAACGATTTTGAAACTACTAATACTTAGGAGGTGAGAAACACTCACCTCGAATCCAAGCTAAAGGACCCAACTCCTGGGCTAATTAGGCAATTTAAGGCCGGGTTCGAGTCCCATGTGGTCAGTCCTGGTAGTGATAGTGCTGAGGGTTCAAAACCCTAACCCTCAAGTCCTAGATTCGCGTCGCTGGACTCAAGCCCACCCTCGACGGACGCCTGGCCATCCACTTCCGCCCTGGTCGTCATGGTCCGATCCCTTCTCCCCCTCGCTGTCTCGATCCCCCTTCTTCTCTCATCTCTGCTTGCCCTTGCGATTCTCGTCGAGCCAGGCGATGGCTGGTAATGGCCCGCCACTGGCCTTCCCCCTCTCACTCTCCCTCTCTCTCTCGCTTCTCTATTGGGTTGCCGGGGAGGGTGGTGTCATTGGGGAGGGTTGTGAGAAATCCAGAGAAACCAAATCCCCCACTTCTCGTGCGTGTGTCGTGAGAAAATAAAGGGCTTTGGCTCCTTACACTCTTTTTTTTTTTTTTGGTTTCTTGGTCACTTGTCCATTCAACTAAAATTGCTAATCCAATCTCGCAACCTCCTATTCTAAACACAATCATTAGTGTGGCCTTCTATCAACTATTCGTTCCCAAATACATAAAGGTTCGATTTATTAAATATCAAATGACTTTTAAGGTTGACAACCTTATGGTATTCAGAAAATGACTAAATAAATCGAATAACGACTAAATTAAATTATCGATATAATTTAAAGGCACAAATAGCACAAATTAACTTTGAAATCAATAATAGTAATAATAATCCCTTTTAATAAAATTATAGCTCCCAAAAGCACATCGATAATCATTTAACTCATACAGTTACTAAAAATACGATTTTATAATGTAAAAAGGTAATACAGTTAGCTTAATGGAAAACCAAAAATGCAGGTCTTACACTCTTCCCCCCTAAAAGAATTTCGTCCTCGAAAATCTAAATCGAAGCTCGGTCTTTCCCAGAATGCATGCACACAACTAGTACTTATGCGGTAGGTTTTCAAAAGGTTTCATTTTGCAGACACTACTTCTTTTAAATCGAAAGAAAATGGCTTATGGTATCCAGTCTCCTCTTCGCCAATCCTCTTCAAGCGTCTACTCACTGTATTTAGGCGCCGGGGGCAAATCGCATCAAAGAGGGGCACATGAGTTGGCGTAGAAAACCATAGTGATTTGTTTTGAAGAATGAATGAAGATTTTCGATAATCTAAACTCAGTTCGCGCAGCAAGCAATAATTCTATGCATATACATCTATGAGTGGGCCTCTAAAGGCATGACAATCAAGGCAATGATATCTTAAGGTCATACATTAGCGGTCTCATTCTAAAATATGAATTCAAGTCACTTTTGGGATCACAATGATTAACATGGAGATTCCTATCCTCATTTAGAATAATAAAAATGTCATATAGCACCACAGAGCATCATTTAAGCACAACAGTATTAGATAGCATTGCATAGTATTAGTAATTTAGTATTCTCAGGCCTAGGAATCACAAGCAACATGTAGCCGTCTAGTACATACATCGTAAGCAATTACAAAATGGAAGCATGCGCAACTAATGTTCATATGTTTATACATCCGTCACAACTAGCCTTTAGGCCTCGCATTCATGGCGACTTAGACATGACATGCTAAAATCATATGAAGGGGTTAACTCAGTCAGGTTCATTCTAAAACATGAAGATATTAGGCCAATATAAGGTTAAATCATTTGCTAGAAGGTTATCACATCACACTAAGGTAGCAGAAACATCAAATTATGCTATATTAGCAATGAAACAACTTGAAGCAACACTCAAGACCACATTGACATCATGTGGGGTTGACAACAGAGCACAGAAGGTCAAGGATCACGAATAGCATGAACTAGCATAATCATGTTGATAAGAACAACTTGGAGAAAAGGTGCTAATCTAGAAATGCAAGTTGATGACTTTGATGGTAGGAAGGTTTTCCCTAGGGTCACTACTTAGAGCTGACTGCCTCTTAAGTCATAGATTCATACGAATGAATGGTTATACTCCTAAGGTCATTTCATTATGCTTCAAATACTGGCACATGCAATTACTTAGCTAAAACATGGTATCATAGAAGTCTCGGAATGCAAACAATGAGTTAGTGGTCATGTCGTGCTATGAATTACAAAACTTATATTATTTGGATGACCAAGTCGTATACTAAACCAACTTTAGTCAAGCAAACACCAAGATACGCATTTACTAAGCCAATCATTCACAGGATACTTGAAAACTGCGCATGATGACATGACCCCGAGTATTCTACCACGCTACTTTCTTGCACATGAGATATATACTCTATAAATGTGATTCGTGTAAATATAGCTCTATTGTCATCTAATCACGCATTACATACATCGAGTTCAACCAGTCCAATTATAACATGAGAAAATAGCATTGATGGGCTGTACATAATGATTCAAGAGTCATGTCGTGTAACTAACTGCACAAAGTCAAATTATTCTAACTAATACAGTTACATGTTTAATCAAATTCAAGCATGCAGTTGCCGAAACTCATTTTGTTGGCATTTTGATCACAAACACATAGATGGCCTTATAGGTACGCGTTAAGGTCTTATGAGGCACACCTGTCTCAAAGGTGATCATAGGAGTCCTACTGCTTATGTTACTCACCTTGGTAGGGATTGTTTACTACATACAATTCCAAAGTCTGCCAAGTTCTTTCTCCCTCATGCTTTCTAGGTATATCCGAGCTCATTCGAGCCAAAACATTGTCACCCCATTCACGAATAACAATCTATATAATAAAAAAGAGGTGGCGGTTAAGAATAAATACCCACTTCCTCGAATCGACGACCTGTTTGATCAGTTGGCCAGTGCTTCGGTGTTCTCAAAGATTGATTTGAGATCGGGGTACCATCAATTGAAGATCAAGAAGGAAGATGTGCCTAAAATCGCCCTTCGAAGTCGATACGGACATTACGAGTTCTTGGTATTACCGTTCGGATTAACAAACGCTCCTGCCTTCTTTGTGGACTTGATGAACAGGGTCTTTAGGCTCTGCCTAGATAAATTCGTAGTGGTATTCATCGATGATATCCTGGTATACTCCAAGACCAGGGAAGAACATACAAACCACTTACGAATGGTGTTGAAAACCCTAGAAGAGCACAAGCTATATGCCAAGCTTAAAAAGTGCGAGTTCTGGTTAGAAAAGGTGCAATTTCTAGGACATATAGTGACCAAAGATGGCATATTGGTGGACCCGGCAAAGGTAGAGGCCATCGTGAATTGGCCAAGACCCACAAATGCCTCCGAAGCGCAAAGCTTCTTAGGTATGGCTGTCTACTATCGAAGATTTGTAGAAGGATTTTCTAAACTAGCCTTCCCTATCACCAAATTACTTCGGAAGACCAATAAGTTTGAGTGGACCATAGAGTGTGAAGATACCTTTTAGGAACTAAAGAAACGATTGGTATTTATCCCAATACTAGCAATACCTGAAGGCAATGAAGGGTTTGTAATCTACAATGATGCGTCCAAGAAGGGACTGGGGTGTGTATTAATGCAAAAAGGTAGAGTTATCGCTTATGCCTCTTGCCAGTTGAAACCTTATGAGGAACATTATCCAACGCACAACCTAGAATTGGCTGCCATTGTGTTTGCCCTGAAAATCTGGAAACATTACCTCTACGGAGTAAGATGTGAAGTATATACAAATCATAAGAGCCTAAAGTATATTTTTACTCAGAAAGAATTGAATACGAGGCAGAGAAGATGGTTAGAGCTCCTAAAAGACTATGATATGGAGGTTAAATGTCACCTTGCTAAAGCAAGCGTGGTGGCTGACGCACTGAGTAGAAAATCCACTGGATCTGTAGCCTGCCTACTTACGCAAGAAAAGAGACTCCGAAAAGAGATCGACGTGCCACGAGTAGAAGTAGTATTACCAGGAAATCAAAGCTACTTAGCAGCACTTCAAACCTCTTCGCCATTGGTCGAACAGATCAAGCAACAGCAGAAGGACGACCCTAAACTTATGAAAATAAGGAAAGGTGTGGAAGAAGGGAAGAATAAGGAATTTTCCATCCAAAAAGAAGTGCTTTGGCATGGGAATAGACTATGTACACCAAACATAACAACTCTCAAAAAGGAGTTGTTAAAAGAAGCGCACAATTCCACCCTTGCTACTTACCCCGGAGGTGCGAAGATGTATCATGACTTGAAAACTCACTATTGGTGGAATGGGATGAAGAGGGGCATCGCGGACTACGTGGCTCGATGTCTTACGTGCCAAGGGGTGGAAACCGAGCATCAGAAACCTGGAGGACTACTACAACCCTTGCCAATTTCGGTATGGAAATAGGAACACATCACCATGGATTTCATGATTGGAATGCCAAGAACCATCAAACAGCACGACAGTGTTTGGGTTATAATCGACAGACTGACCAAGGCCGCATACTTCTTAGCCATTAAGGCCACCTTCACCTCTGAGCAGTTGGCTAACCTGTACATTAAGGAGATAGTTAGATTGCATGGTATGCTACTCAGTATTGTGTCAAATCGTGATACCAAGTTCGTATCTCGCTTCTGGCATGGTTTTCAAAGAGCAATGGGCACAGAGCTGCGTTTAAGTATGACCTTCCATCCATCCTCATACGGGTAGACAATCTGAAAGAACTATCCAAACCCTGGAGGATATGTTGAGAGCATGTGCACTCGATTACGCTGGGACTTGGGATCATAACCTGTCTCTGGTCGAGTTTGTGTACAATAATAATTACCACGCCAGCATAGGCATGGCTCCTTTCAAGGCTTTATATGGTAGACGTTGTAGAACCCCTACTTAATGGAATGAAGTAGGTGAAAGGGAATCTTCCAAGGTCAAATTAATCGATCAGATGGTCGAAATAATCAAGGCGATCTGCAAGAGGCTACAAGTCGCCCAAAGTAGGCAAAAGAGCTATGCGGACATTAGGAGAAGGCCACTGGAGTTTGAAGTTGGAAATCACGTGTTTCTAAAAGTATCTCTACTAAAGGAAGCGTAAGATTTGGGCAAAAAGGAAAACTGAGCCCGAGATTTATGGGACCGTTCGAGATTTTGCAGAAAGTGGGATCGGTTGCATACCGACTGGCCTTACCGCCCTCGCTGCAAGGCATTCACAATGTATTTCATGTATCCAATCTTTAGAAATATGTTCCAGATGCAGATCATGTCATCTGATATGAACCCGTGCAAGTTAAAGAGAATCTCACCTATGTAGAAGAACCCGTTTGGATTTTGGAGAAAACGGAAAAGAAGCTCAGACACTGGAGCATTTCCTATGTTAAGGTGTCATGGATACATCACAAAGTGGTAGAAGCAACATGGGAGTTAGAAAACGAAATGCATGAAAAATATCCCGCATTATTTTCTTCAGGTAAGCAAATTTCGAGGCCAAAATTCTTTTAAGGGGGGAAAAGTGTAAGGGCCGCGCTTTCATTCTATTGCTGACTAATTGTTTCAGTTGCTAAATTTATGAATCTGTGTTTGAATTATTTTTCAACAAAGGTATTGAGTCAATTGTGTGAGTTTTTAATGATTAATTTCATTAAAAGGAACGACTATATGATTTATGTTATTATTGACGTTACTTATTTATAGAATTATTGAACCGATGCTAACCCGAGTTTTTAAAATCATTTTCGTTTTATTTAGTCGATTCCTGAAGTTTAAATTAAAATGCTAGTTGTGGACGTTTAAATTCAAGTTTAGTCTGATCGCCAATGAGTTTAGGACTAGAACCTAGTTACATTAGTTAATTGAGCAACAAAAAAAGGGGAAAAAGGAAAATTAGAAAAAAGGGGGCTCACTTGGGGGCTTGAGACTCGAGACCCCTGACCCATTCCTCTCTCTCTCTAAACGCTCGCGTT
>JAKOGI010003156.1:0-17500 GCA_029747015.1 Carnegiea gigantea | reverse complement strand
TTAATTGCGAAAAGATTTTGTGAAAACATATTATAGAAAAAGCTAAGGATAAGCAGTATAGGATGAGCTAAGAGCTACTAGTATAGTAAGTAACAGTAACTATGTAAACAAAAGTACAACATAGCAAAGGAAAGTATTATAACTTAACAAACAAAGGTTGGTAAACAAATATCTCTTCCTAGATGTATGTACTAACTACATACAAACACGACATATGAAAAAAAAAAAAACTTAAATAAACCTTCCCTACTGCAGCCAAAAGACATTTACGAGGCTATCTCCCTGTGGTCTAAGATCTTACTCTTCTACTTTCAAGGATGTTAATCCTCTTACATCTTCTCGATGGAGCATCCGCACTTCTTTTCTTCACAAGACCAAACCATTTGAGTCTAGTTTCTTTCATCTTATCTTCAATGGGAGCTACTTTAACTTTGTTTGTAATTACTTCCTTCCAAATTCTATCCATCCTCATATAATGACACATCCATCCAATTATTCTCATCTTTATTACCATTAATTTTTTAACCTATGCCTTTTTTATAGGCCAACGCTTCCATCCATACAACACAACAAGTTAACTACCATATAATAAACTTTACCTTTCTTGGCACACAACACACATGAAGCATACTGCCATTTTTGTAAACCCATTTTTATGCGTTGGTTAACATCTTCATCAATATCCCCTTGCTGGTGAATGATTAAGCCTATGTATTTAAACTTTTCGAGTTTTGGTATTATCATCCCATCAATTGTGACTTCCCCCCATCTTCCCTCCCACTGAAACAACAATTTAGGTATTCGATTTTTGATCTGCTAACTTTAAAACCTCTAGACTACAGTGTTTGTCTCCATTGTTGCAACTTATCATTAACTCTCTCTCAGGTCTCATCAATAAGCACAATGTCATATGTAAATAACATACCATGGTAACTCATCTTGAATCCTTCTTGTGAGTTCATCCATAACCAAAATGAAAAGAAAATCGCTTAAATTGGAACCCTGATGCAAGCCCATACCAATGTAGAAGTCACTGGTGACCCTTCCTGGTATCTTAACACTCGTCGTACCTCCCTCATATTCTTAATAACTCCAATATATATAAATGACACTCCTTTCTTTTCCAAGAATATAACACTTCACGTGGAACTCTATCATATGCTTTTTCTAGGTTTATGAAAACCATGTGAGGATCTATCTTTCCATCTCTGTATAATCCTATGAGCCTTCTAAGGAGGTAAATTACCTCTGTGATCAAACTGCTAAGCATAAAACCAAATTGGTTCTATACTATCAAAATATCCTTTCACAACATTCTCTTAATCACCCTCTCCCATAACTTTATAGTATGACTGAGTAGCTTTATATCCCTATAGTTATTACAATCCTGAATATCACATTTGTTCTTGTACAATGAGATGAGTGTATAAACTTCCATTCTCTAGGCATCTTAGTCATTCTAAAAATAATGTTGAAAAGCTCTGTTAGCCACTTCAATCCCTCTTCACCCAAACACTTCCACACTTCCATTAGTATCTAATTTGGTCCCTCTGTGTTTTTGTTGGGCGTCTTCTTTAGAGTCTCTTTAATCTTATCCTTGCTGATAGGTTCACACAATCGAGGATCAGATTGCCTCTCAACACTCTCTTATTCCTTACTCCAAAAATCTTCCAACACTTCACCATTGAGTTTTGAAAAGTACCTTTGCCATCTTTTCTTTATTTTTGTCTCCTTAACTAGCACCTTACCATTCTCACCTTTGATGCACCTCACACTACCTAAATCCTTAGTTCTTCTTTCTCTAGCTCTAGCCCACTTGAAGACCTCCTCCTCACCTTTCTTGGTCTAGTTCTTGATATGACCTATCCTAAGCCATGCTTTTAACTAGAGGAATAGCTTTCTTAGCTATCTTTTTTACTGCCTTATATCTAACTCTACTAATCTCTTTCTCTTCAACTGTCCCATTGTTTATGAAAGCAGCGTATGCATCTTTTTTCTCCTTAACTTTGTCCTTTACCTTCTCATTTCACCACCAGACTCCCTTTATTTTTGCTAACACCTCTCCTAGATGTACCTAGGATTTTCTTAACCTAATTTTAAATACATTCTGTCATTGCATCCCACATTGTATTTGCATACTTTACTTGCCTCCAAATTCCTTCCTTGCTAATCCTCTCTGATAACTTCAAAGCATTTTCCTTAGTCAAATTCCACCACTTAACTTTGGGGTCCTGAACACTGCTCTCCTTCCACTTTGAACATTTGAACTCTACATCCAACACTAGCAACCTATGTTAAGTTCCTAGATACTCACTTCATATCACTTTACAATCCTTCCATAACCTCCTATTATTTGTCCTAATAAGGAACTAATCAATTTGAGTCTTTATGAAACCACTCTTAAAGGTCACCAAGTGGTCCTCCTTTTTCTTAAAATAAGAGTTAACCACCCACAATTCATAGGTAATTGCAAAGTCGAAAATAGAAACTCCTCCATTGTTTCTCTCCTTATAACCGAAACCTCTGTGAGCCGTATCATACTTGTCTGCTTTCACATCAGTATGTCCATTAAAGTCTCCTATGAAAAGTTTCTCAGTCTGAGATATATCCTAAATGATCCTATCCAAATCCTCCCAAAATTACTTCTTAGTATCCTCCGCCAAATCATTTGAGGTGCATAAATACTAACCACATTTATCTCCTTCTGATCCCACCACTACTTTAATTGCCATAATTCGATCACTCTCACGCCTCCCTCCAATAACTAAGATAACTAACTCCTTGTTAACCAAAATGTCAACTCCATTCCTAGCCCTCTTTGACCCTGAATACCACAACTTATACCCAGCAATTTCTCTAACTTTAGCCCCCACCCACTTAGTCTCTTAAGCACAGGCTATGTTAATCCTATGTCTATGCAAAGATTTAACTAATTCCATTGACTTACTTGTAAGAGACCTAATATTCCAAGATGTTAGGCACACCTTCTGAAACCCTATTCCCCTCCTAAATCATTTCCCCATGGAGGATTGGCTAGAGCTAATACATTGTTTGTCACTAGCTTAAGGTAACACCCACTCCCACCAATGCAATAGTAATAGTTATACTACTGCTAATAATAACATAATCTTACACTTAAGATTTAAGAAGTGGCACACAAAAGGTACGACTGAACCACTAAAGACAAAGCTCCAAGCTACCAATAGTGGTACACACAATAATACTGCTAATGGAAATAATAAAAATATTAATAGCAACGACAACAACAACAACAACAATAATGATGATGATGATGATGATGATGATGATGATGATGATAGTAACAATTAAACTAATTACTATTATTATTATTATTATTATTATTATTATTATTATTATTATTATTATTATTATTATTATTATTATTATTATTATTATTATAGTAATTATACAGAAAATCAATGCAAGAAGCATTAATAGTAAAGATACTACCAATGGTACCAATATCAATCATAATACAAATACTAATAAGAACTCCAAAGGTAGTAACAAAACTCACTGCTATAATAACAAAATAAACAAAAGGGTAGAATAAAAGACAAAGGCACCCACCCGCTAAATGCATCCTATTACAAGCGATTAAAAACCCAGTAGAGGGTGGATATATCACCAATCAAAACAATTGTAACGCCTTTAATTCCTAATGCCTGATTACTCTAACTTAATTACTTATTTGTTTATGATTGCAGCGGAAGTCCTTTGGTTGGAGGCATTGTCTCTGTTCCATGATGGAAGAAGGCTAGCTTAAACTACCTGTAACACTATGATACTCACATGGTCACCTGATTTACTAAGTTTTGGAAAGAAAACATATAGTTGACAACTTGTTCAGTTCATAATACACATGATAACTTAGTGCACAAATACTAAGCAACAACAATCTCAAAGTCCAAAAGAACATATAAGCAAGGTCGTAGGGGTGCCAGCCTATAAATCACAATGAGGACTAGGCTAGCTAATGTTCAGCAAAAACCACAACTCCCAGTCATTTCTTACCACCTTCTGGTGTTAGCTTCCTTCAGCTTACCATATATTTTATTAATATGTTTTAATGAAAGATAAAAAGAGATTAATCAATTGATATGTTCTTCATGTTACATTAGAATTATCTTATTATTTATACTGTTTAAATATGTTATAAATCTAAATAGATATTGGCATACTAGTATATATTGCTTAATTGATTTGATACAAGTTGTCACAATATATTGAGATGATTTAGTATTCAAATTTGAATTGTTATCTTTATGATATTATATTGTGTGATTCAAATTTGAATATATGATTGTGGGGCTATATTTATCAATGTCAAAAGAATTGCTCTTAATATGACAATATCTTGTGATAGAATATCTTGAAAGATTGTGCTACAAATTATGTACGCTTCTAGATAATTCTCAGCCAAGATCCTTTGCTAAAATTAAGGAAACTAGCCATTGAAGATCAAAAGGAAACCGTTGAGCAGAACAGTGATATTCAAGGGCTTGAAATGTCAGATTCAAGGCCTTGAAATCGATAGAGAAAATTATTTTTCCAAAATTGGTGCAACGATCACTTGCCATCTTTTCTCCAACCACTTCAACATCCTTTGGCTACAAAAAGGAGAAAAATTAGTAACTGAAAAAGACAGAGGAGAGCAAGTACAAACATCAATATTCACAAGCATACATTGAGCCTTGATTTGTTATTCATTCAATTTGTTTGTATTGTTCACGTTGTAATTGGGTGGGATTATAAAGTTGAAGGGTCAACTCTACCAAGCCTAGTTGAAGGGTTTAACTTGTGACTTGGAACTTAGAGTAAGGTGTTCTCTAGAATTATAACTATCCCTCCTAATAAAATTGGGTTAATCCTAGAGTTAGGGAACTCTATGCAGGGTCTAAGCCTGGTTGAGGCTAACCTCATTAAAAACTACTTGTGCCTTATCCACATTTACATTTCTGATTTTTTATTTTGATTATTTAGAGATTTTGATCATCACTATATTTACCCCCCTCTAGGGTGATTTAACTAGCCAAATCGGGCGAACAATTAGTATCAGAGTTAGTACTATTTTTTATAGGCATTACTGTCTAATAGTTCGATCCCATGGCTAGTTATGATTTTGACTCTAATTGCCCTCCGCTTTTTAAAGGAATTAACTATTTTTTGTGGGTGAAATAATGGAACTTTATATCATGCACAAGGGTCTCAATCTTTGGGAGATCATGGTGAAAGGTCCAATAATTATTGAAAAATAGGAAGATGAATATACTGAAGACGATTACAAGCGGATATCCAAAAATTTTAAAGTTTTACACATTTTATATTGTGCTCTTACTATTGATATTTATGAGTCTATCCCACGTTGTGATAGTGCTAAGGAGATTTGGGAGACTCTTTATAATTTATATGGTACCAATCAAAATGTGGTGCTAAGCGAATTTATGGGACAGGATGAAGTGATTGTTGATGAAAATGTTAAGCAAGTTGATGATCAACTACATAAAGAGCAAAAATATGAAAGTGGTGATCCAATTCAAGGCCTTTTACATAACGATGTCAAGCATGTCCAAATTAAGGAGTTGCTTGAAAATCATGAGAAAAACAAAGATTTTTGTCATTCATCTATTCTCCAAGTGGTAAGCATGAGGTAAAATCCATACTTGAATTTTCAAACAATAGTTTATCTCCAAGTTGTCACATTTTTTATGATTTAAATACCACATCAAATTTTCAACTTTCAAAAAAAAAAAAATTCTTGATTGTGGTGTCAAATCAAAAAAATGTGTCAAGATTAAAGGGAAGAAAAAATTTACCTCATTAATTTTTCTTGCTTCTGACAATTTTGAACCACCCAAGAAGAAAAAGTATCAAGATTTGGTCGAAGAGTTTCATTCTTGAAGAAATCAACAAAGAATATGCATGTTTGTAGGAAGTTATTAACTCTTTATTTAGGTACTAATAATGAATTTTCAATAGCATTTAATCCTCTTGAAAATTCAAGTAGACAAGAAAAAATTGGAGCTTCGCAATGGCATATTGTAAGTTATGGTTTACCAAAAGTAAAAATAAGGTAAGTTTGTTTTTTTGTTTTTTTGTCATTGCATAGATTCCAAGGCCTGGAAAATACAGTTCAAGGCCTTGAGTTGTAGGTAGAAATTGGAAATTTTGGTGTGATTGAATCAAGGGTCGGATTTTTTATTTCAACAACATGAATGGAAATCGAAATTTGAATTCTTACCAAATGGAAGGTGATGTTATCTTTGCATAGTTTACTTCCTATTTGAGAATTTTTTCATTTTCAAATTTTTGAATTTTAATTTGCTCAATTATCTTTAGAGGGTGAGCATGATGAATATTCCATCATATTCTATGCGATTATGACATGTAATTATTTTTATGCTTGATATCATGTATGTGATCTTTTTTGGGTCCATAACTGTTATGATCTCTAATATTCACATACATAATCTTGCTTCTTTCTATAAGAGAAGAATTATATTACTTGATTATTCTACTATAACTTTGATTTATTCTTGAAGGGGGAGAATTGTTATATTAATACGTTGATCCCTTGCAATTGCCATGAGAATATCAAGTCAATGCATACATGTTAGAATATATGATTTGATCAAAATGTTAGCATTTAATCCCTTATATTCTTTCATGAGTGCCTTAAATTGAGGGGAGCATCTTTATATATTATTGATTTGTTAAGAGGAAGCTATACGTGTTTACCATAATTTTTTATACGCTTCAATTTTTCTTTCTCCTTCTTATGCTACCTTCTTGATGAAATACAAAAAGGGAGAGAAGTATTTAGAAAGCATTCGTGGTGTGTTATTCAAAATTATATTGATACGGTATTTCTATTAGGTTTTGTCTTTCATCAAAAGGGAGGAGTTTTTTAGCTTTCTTAAGCTGATGATATATTTTATTAATATATTTTGATGAAAGATAAAAAGAGATTAATCAATTAATATGTTCTTCATGTTATATTAGAATTATCTTATTATTTATATTGTTTAAATATGTTATGATTCTAAGTGGATATTGGCATACTAGTACATATTCCTTAATTGATTTGATATGAGTTGCCACAATATATTAAGATGATTTAGTATTCAAATTTGAATATGTTATCTTTATGGTATTATATTGTGTGATTCAATTTGTATATAAGATTGTGGAGCCATATTTATCAATGTCAAAATATTTGCTCTTAATATGATAATATCTTGTGATAGAATATCTTGAAAGATTGTGCTGTAAATTTGTATATTGGCATGCTTCTAGATGATTCTCAACGAAGATCCTCTGCTAAAATTAAGTAAACTAGCCGTTGAAGATCAGAAGGAAATCATTGAGTAGAACAGTGATCTTCAAGGGCTTGAAATGCCAGGCTCAAGGCCTTGAAATCGATATGAAAAATTGTTTTTCCAAGATTGGTGGAACGGTCACTTGCCATCTTTTCTCCAACCACTTTAACATCCTTTGGCTGCAAAAAGGAGAAGAATTAGCGGCTGAAAAAGACAGAGAAGAGCAAGCACAAACATCAATATTCACAAGCATATATTGAGCATTGATTTATTATTCATTCGATTTGCTTGTATCGTCCATGTTGTAATTAGGTGGGATTATAAAGTTGAAGGGTCAACTCTACCAAGTCCAATTGAAGTGTTCAATTTATGACTTGGAAACTTAGAATAAGGCCTACTCTAGAGTTGTAACTATCCCTCATAATAAAATTGGGTTAATCCTAGATTTAGGGAACTTTAGGTGGGAAATAAGCTTGGTTGAGGCCAACTTCATTAAAAAATACTTGTGCCTTACCCACATTTACATTTCTGCTATCTTATATTAATTATTTAGAGACTTTGATCATCATCTTATTCACCCCCCTCTATGGTGATTTAACTAGCCAAATCGAGCTAACATCTAGCTTGCCAGGAGGGGGATGTTTACTAATCCTTGCCTAAAATAGAAACATCAAAACGTTTGAATAATGAGCCTAGGCACAACACGTGTATCCCTATGCTGTAAAATAAGCCTTGTATTTAATTAGTTGGGCGCCTGCATTGCAAAACATTTTGTTTTGCAGACAAGAGAGAGATAATATGTAAGTGAAGTTGATTTGCCCGTTATTATCTAGAAGTGGACCCTGATTAACATCCGGAATGATCTCGCAATAGGTGCACACCTCCAAGGCCAATCAGGAAGCTTGAATTGCAGCAGCGTGGGTAAATGGAAGGGCATAAGCCGTGATAATTGGTGAATTGATGGGACCACTTGCTTAGATGATAAAACATTACGTCAAATGATTCATTATATGAACATTATATGAATTTTGTGTAGTTTGAGAAACATGTGAGTTTTTGAAGCGCACAGGCAATGTATGTATCTAGTTTTTGAAAGTCTCTCTCCTTTTTGGGTAAAAGTTGTTTGTTGGCAGCTTGAAGCGGCAAGGGTGACCTCACTTCTACTTCAACTAAGTAATTTTTATAATTAATGCGAGACTAAGAAATTTTATTAAATTTCCTGATTTAATGAATCATTTAAATTCCCTTAACCTCTCTTTTAATTATTAGCATAACAATTGTTATTAACTTAACTTGGTTCCATTTTATTTTCATTTTCGTTCCTGCCCTTCATACTGCTAATGTTTGTTTAACTAATGTTATAATAGCGCAATAGTGTGACTCGTCTGATGTTTACTAGCAACTACATCATTGTCGCTACCACTTGAATTATTATTATAAGCTCTTTAATATCTTTATTCCGTCGCACTTATTACTATCAACATCATTATTAATCATCATCATCTTCTTCATCATTATTATTATTATTGTTATTAGTAGTAGCAGTAGAATTGTGGTTATCTTCATCATGATTATTATCATTAACGTTATTCTTATTGCTATCGCTTTTTTCTTTAACTAGTGACATCATTGTGAACCACCGTTATGCTTTAAACTTTTGATTCTGAAACGATTTAGGGTGATGTCATGAACTTGGTTTCGGGTTCAAGTCGAGTCCCAAATCATACAAATATTCTTTAGTGAAATAAACCACACAGGCATATTTTATTAATAATTTCCACTCACAAAACTACTTATTCCTTCCTCCTTCCCTTCTCATTCATAAGTCCACTCACCCATAATATTCGTTAGAACAACACCCCTTTAACATTTTAATCTTGCTAATCTAACTAAACCCTTTACTTAGCTGAAAATTTTCAAGCATTCAAGGCTTTTACATTTCCCTCCATTCTTCTCCCCATCTTCCTTACTTTGCAATTAGCTCATCAACAATAGTACATGCATAGATGTCTCACTATTTTCATTCAATATTCATTAAAATTCGCTTGAAACCATTACATAAACGCAACCAAAGTTAATATTTTTATACAACTCACAAATTCTAAATCCCCATCTCCATCACAACATCACCCACACACATACTCCTCTAAATTTCTATTCAATTGCCATTAAAAATTCATCTAAGTTCACCAAGGCAACATAATTAAGTATGAATTTCATACAAGGACCTAACCCTAAACCATCAAGCTCATGACCACAACACACTCATCCAACATATATATCTTTTTAATCTCATTCAAATATATATTAAAATCTATTTAGACACCACCGAACTAATATAACAAGCTGAAATTCATCTTCAAACTCCAACCCACACATTAATATAACAGACCATGTTTACCTTCAACCTCAAGCATTCCAACACAATCAAAACATCCAATAAAACCAAGGGAACTACAAATTAATACTCCCCAAAGCTAAACACATCATCTACTAAAAAATTCTATCACAAAACAATCAAAAATCAAATTATGAAAAGTTAGGGTTTCACCTTCTCACACCAAAAGAGAGCACGATAAGGAGGGGTAAATGGTGGTGTTGGCGAGTGGAGGTTGGCGGCAGCTAGGCACTGATCAATTATGGGCCGAGTGAGGGAAACCCTCCGACGTCGGAGTAGGCATAATAGGGGTCGGGCTTGTGGGGTGTGCTGGGGAGAAAAATAATGGAGGGGGGAGGGTTGGTCCAGGTATTAGGGGGGAAGAGTTTGGGATGTGTTTTTTGCTTGCTTTATTAGTTTTCAATTTTATTTTCCTTTTTTTTCTCTTTACCCCCTTTTTTAACACCTAGTTTATCGAGATTATTCTCATATTATTCCCAATCTCCTTCTTTTGTTTTCTCTTTTTTTAATTAATTACATATCCATATACAGATATTTGGGTTAATATATTTTTGGGCTAAAATTAATGAATTAAATTGTACATCATTCGGGTGTAAAATTTAGAAGAAGATATTTTCAATTTGAATTATTACTCCTTGCACTCTTTTAGGTAAATATAACTTAACTTATTATTATTGTTGCATTGTTGTTGTACATATCATTATCATTATTATAGTTATCATTTTTCGAAATTAGCACTTTAATAATTAGACTAATTTTTGTTTAGTTATTGTTCAGGTATCCATTAGCATTTGGATGAATTATTCAGAAGTAACTTCAAGCCACTATGTCGATTCAACCTACAATTGCATAAATAGACTTACATATATAAAGTACTAAATTCAAATACGACACCCAACTTGATTAATTTATGATTAATATAATTCAAGGTAGTTAGCATGAGTTTAGGTTCGGGCCGTTGCAACCTTCCCCCCTTCAAATAAGTTTCGTCCTTGAAACTTGTGAGTTTGGAAGAAACCATGACTATACCTAAAATAGGTATGGGTATTTGCTCATCATGTCCTCGTCAGTCTCCCACACAGCCTTCCATGAAGTATGGTTGGCCCATAGAACTTTTACCAAAGGAATGCTTTTGTTCTAGAGTTATTTAACTTTATAGTCTAGTGTTTGTATAGGACGCTTTTCGAATACTAGATTTTCAGTGACCTCTACAGGTTCTGCTATGATGACATGATTCGAATAGAGGACATACTTTTTGAGCTGTGAAATGTGAAGGACATTATGCACATGCTCAAGTTCTACTGGAAAGTCCAACCTATAAGCCATAGGGTTTAACTTCTTAGTAATTTCATGAGGCCCAATATATATAGGGCTCAGTTTGCCTCTTACATTGACTCATCTTACTCCTTTAACTGGGGATACCTTTAAAAATACTGTATCTCCTGCTTGAAATGCTAATGGTCATCTCCTTTTATTCGCATAGCTTTTTTATTAGCTTTAGGATGCTTTAATATGTTCCTGAATCTTCCTTATCATTTCAGTGGTCTCTTGAATCAACTCAAGCCCTATAGTTAATGCTTCATTGAAGTCACTCCAATACAGTGGTGTTGTGCACTTCCTCCCATACAATGCTTCAAAATAGGCTAGTTAATGATGGATTAATAGCTATTCTTATAAGAGAATTCCACCATTGGTAAATAATCTTCCCACTTTCCCTGAAAGTCATGCATACAGGCTCTCAACATGTCCTCTAGAATTTGCTTCACTCTCTCAGTTTCCCCATCAGTCTCCGGGTGATATGAACTACTAAAATTTTTAACTTGGTTCCAAAAGCTTTTTGCATGGCTTTCCAAACCCAGGCTTGAAACTTTTAGTCTCTGTCAGACACTATGTCTTTTGGTATGCTGTACTATTTCTTTGACATACAATTATGCTAGTCTCTCTATACCCCAAGTGTCATGAATTAGTATAAAATGGATAGATTTGGTGAGTCTATCCACAATATCGCAAATAGCATTTTTTTTTTTTGAAGCAGAAAGGGGTAATCCTATAATAAAATCTATTGAGATTGAATCCCACTTCCAGGTAGGAATCTCTAAAGGCCTCAATTCGGCTATTGGACACTGATTTTCAACTTTCGCCTTTTGATATGTCAACCATTTATCTACGTGCTCTGCAATCTCTCTCTTCATGTTATCCCACTAGAAGAATTGTCTCAAATTCCTATACATTTTTGTTCCTCTTGGGTGCACTGAGTAGTAAGTATTATGGGTTTCCTCTAAGATCTTTCTCTTTAACTCCTCCTTATTGGGTACACACAGTCTATTTAAAAACCTCAAGGTTCCATTCTCATGTAGTACGAAACCAGGCAGTTTCCTCTATGTGACATTTTTTCTATGCTTCTTTAGCTTGGCATCATCCTTTTGGCTTGCCTTAATTTCTTCCATTATAGAAGGTTGTACCTCTAATGCTGTAGAAGCCCATCTATGTACCCTGGCAACATAAGTTCAATACCCATGTTTTTAAGGTCTCTTTAAATGTTAGGTTGGGTATTTATCATCGAGTTTAAACCATGTTAAGTCTTCTTACTGGTGTATCTGCTACCATATTTGCCTTTCCAGGATGATATTGAATTTACAAACCATAGTCCTTAAGCATTTTCAACCATTGTCATTGTCTTAAGTTGATCTCTTTCTCAGTAAACATGTACTTTAGGCAGTAGTGGTCAATGTAAATCTTGCATGGCACCCCATACAGGTAGTGTCGCCATATTTTAAAGGCAAAAAATACCGTAATTAACCACTGATCAAGAGTTGGGTAATTCTTTTCATAAGGTTTAAGTTGCCTAAAGGCATAGGCTATTACCGTGTTGTCTTGCATCAGTACCCAAGTCAACCCCTTCTTAGAAGCATCACTATAAATAATATACTCTTTTCCTTCTACAGGTAAGAGGAAGATAAGCGTTGTTGTTAAGCATCTCTTTAGTTCTTAACATCCCTCTTCACACTTGTTTGACCACTCAAACTTAATCGTTTTCTTTAACAGGTTGATTAGTGGGGATGCCATTTTTGAAATGGCTTTCACAAATCTCCTGTAAGTATCCTGCTAGGCTTAGAAAACTCCTTACTTCTGTCACATTGATGGGCCTGGGCCATTCAGTGACAGCCTTTATCTTCTGAGGTTTGACTTTGATTCCTTTCTTGGAAACTACATGTCCCAAAAATGTCACTTCAGCCAACCAAAACTCACTCTTTTTTAACTTAGCATA
This sequence comes from Carnegiea gigantea, assembly GCA_029747015.1. Taxonomy (NCBI): domain Eukaryota; kingdom Viridiplantae; phylum Streptophyta; class Magnoliopsida; order Caryophyllales; family Cactaceae; genus Carnegiea; species Carnegiea gigantea. The sequence goes on along the minus strand of JAKOGI010003156.1, from coordinate 4,494 downwards.
TAACTAGTGTTCCGTCAAGGTTTGCAATATAGTCCTCAATTGAGTAGCATGCCCCTCCTTGTCCTTGGAGTATATTAAAATGTCATCTATGAAAACCACTACACATTTGTCCAAATAAAGTTTGAAAACTCTATTCATAAGACCCACAAATGCAGCAGGGGCATTGGTAAGCCCAAAGGGCATCACGGTAAACTCTTAATAACCATGTCTAGTTATGAATGCTACTTGGAGAATGTCTTCTACCTTAATCCTAAGCTGGTGATAATCTCACCTTAGATCAAACTTTGAAAACACCCCAACTCCTTACGATTGATCAAACAGATCATCTACTTGAGGCAAAGGGTACTTATTATTAATGGTTATTTTGTTTAACTCTCTATAATGTATACAATCTTAAAGTTCCATCTTTTTTCTTCATAAACAAATTGGGGCTCCCTAAGGTGGAACCTTAGCCTGATGAACCCTTTTTGTAGTAACTCGTCCAACTGAGTTTTCAATTCATTGAGTTCTATAGGGCCCATCCTGTATGGAGCTTTTGAAATAGGTTGTGCTCATAAGAATTAGCTCAATCTCAAAATCAATCTTCCTCTGAGGAGGTAAACTAGATAACTCCTTAGGAAAGATATCAGAAAATTCACAAGCCACTGGGATATCTTCTATTTTATCTCCTTCTCCTCAACTTCAATGGCATAACATAAATATCCTATGCACCCCAGCCTTTATAATTGAAATTATGGAATACTCTTTTCTAAATCTTTCACCATAGAAACGTACTTCTCGACCCTCTTGGTCCTTTAGAGTGAGTTTAAGATCCTTACAATCTATTTTGTCCCATGAGCAGTAAACCAGTCCATCCCCACGATTATGTTGAATTTTGACATATTAAACTGGATCAAATTCGTAGGGAACTCATGCTCAGCAATCACAATAGGAACTTATTCATAAAGAACAAGACATTCTATCACTTGCCCATTTGACAAACTAATTCTATAGTTCACCCACTCTTTAGTTTTTTTTTCCAAATTCAATTGCAATGCAACTCGGGTGGACATAAATGAATGGGGAGCACCCAAATCAAATAAAAAATAAAATCATTTTGAATTTAAAAAGGGGGTTCCAGTGACAACCCTACTAGAAACTATAGCTTCTTTCTTGCTCATCATGTAAGCTCGTCCTATAGTTGTAGGTTTAATGGGCAGGTTTCCCTGACGTGGTGGCAGCACAGGTCTTGCAACTCTCTTTTCTACGGCATTCTGCCTCCTAGGGCAAGTAGCAATCGAGTGTTCGGGGCTTCCACACCACATGTGTTTGTTAGTGCCTACACGACACTCTACTGTAGTATGGTTTGTCGGTTGTGCTTTCCATAAGGTTCTGTTGAAGCCACTGGATGACTCTTAGCAAGGCCGGTAGTAGGTTTCTTCTGAACCACACTCTCACTTGATATGCCTTAATCACTCCACTTCCTTTTCTGATTTCCTAGGTTCAAGGCCCTCAGTTCACTCTTCACTTGCTCCACCTCAGCAGCTCTTTCGTACAAAGGGTAAACTTTCCTCAAACCTTCTTATTTTCAGCCTTTCAAAAGCCATAAAGTTTGGAGTGAATCTTGATAACTTAATGAATTTACTAGCATATTACATCACCGTCATATTACCACTCATCTTTAACTCCACGAATTCTTTCTTCTTCTATTATTGGACTATGATTGGATGAACATAGCCCTAAGCTCCTCGAGAAACTTAGGCTAGGTAAACTCAGGTCCTTGTAACTTATCTTGCACAGTGCTCCACCAGATGTCTTCTTCACCAGCTAGGTAAAAGGTCCCTATATCCACCTTTTTCTCATCAGGTACCTCAATCACTGTAAATATTTTCTGCATTTCCCTAATTCAGTCCTCAAGTTCTATAGGACCAAGCTTCCCATCATAAATCTAATGGTTGCATCAGGCTAACCCATTAGCCAACTTATCAGATTTAGGAGGGTTTTTTGAAGGTACAGGGGGAATTCTCTTCATAACTTAACTACCAAATTTTTTCAATAATCCGGACCTTCCACATTACTAGAAACTTCCAGAACTACTATTGGACCTCCACTAGGGTTTTGCTGGGGTTCTCATTTGCTTCGTTGCTTGAACCCTAAGTCTTACCTTCATTGTTATTCAAGTTGTTGTTTACCGACTCTGACATACTGAATCACATAGATAAAGTTTATTGATTAAATTTGCATGACATTATAAGAAAGCGGTAATCAGTCAAAATCAAAGCACAATTTAATTAGAACACTACTCCCATATATATACACACACACACACACACACACACACACACACACACATATACATATACATGAAAGTCACCAAAAGAATGTTCCAATACATCATGGTGGCATCTCCTGCATTATAGATGTCACTTATGACCTAGGCCCCTACCACACCGACTAACTTGAGTCACCTGGCTAATCAAATCCGCCCCAAACCCAAAAAGAAAAGGTGGATTACATCAGCACAGTTAAATAGGTTAGCCTATTTATATACATCATATATACACGCAATGCGCAAAAAGAATACCACCCTACACCAATTGTACGGCGTATACAATAAAAAACACAGCCGAAAACAAAAAAATGAGCAGGGTGGATCGTAATTAGGGTCAAATGAATCGCCGTCCTCCTCACCCAGGTCACTGCTAACATCCGTCATCTTCATGTCTGAATTCTCATCACCAAAATCACCCTCCTGATCCTCTAGCTCCTCCTTCAATGTTTCCTACAGCAGATGCTCATCCTCTTTCTCGTGGTAACCTCCTCCTTATCTGAACTCAATTCTATGAACTGAGGGGAACTTGGCACGTCAACCACCACCTGGACCTCGCCGGAAGCACCCGAATCCTTCGATGAGTGGGCAGCGTCCCCCGAACTAGCCTATAGTAGAGAACCAGGTGGTTGCTGAGCGGTCGGGAGGCTATGGGATTGGTAGGCCCTGGGTAGAAGGAGGCAAGGATGGAATGATCGCGGATGCATTTCAAGAGCAAGAAAACTACATAGGAGTAACTCGTAAGATATACCCCTCAGCTCTAACTCCTCTCTCAGCAACAACTCCCTGGTGACCACGGTCTAGCTCCCTATATATGGAACTGCTTCCCATCTACCCCTGGATCTCTTGTGATCGTAAAGTTGTGATAATATAGTCTAAACTCGTGCCACGGGGCAGCGAGGGAGAAGGTCCATAGAAGTCTAAGTGTGCGAGCCGGCACATCTTGAAACTTTGAGAAAGGATCCTATATGTGGGCCACCATGGCCGCATGTAGGATGGAAGTGTAAGCTAGTAAGGAAGTCCCCTGTGCCATTTGAATAGCATGTGGGTCTACGGGTGCTTAGGGGTGATCCTTCTAAACATAAAAGTAGAAGGAAATAAGAATAAGTCATATTCACACATATATTTCCTAGAAAATTTGATTTACCTACATCATTCTCCTAAAGCTTCACATTCTAACCCTCGAGCGTTCTATTGCTCATAGTGATTCGCAAACCTAACTTTGATACCACAACTGTAATGCCCCCAATCCCTAATCCCTAACTACCTTAACTTAGTTACTTATTTATTTATGGTTGTAGTGGAAATCATTTGGCTGGACGCATTACCGTCGTTTCATGACGGAGCAAGGCTATCTAGAACTACTTCTAACACTATAATACTCACATGGTCACCTAATTTACTAAACTTTCGAAACAGAACATGTAGTTAACAACTGGTTCAGTTCATAATACACATGATAACTTAGCGTACAAATACTAAGCAATAAAAATCTCAAAGTCCAAAAGAATATACAATTAGCAAGTCCCCAGGGGTGCTAAGCTACAAATCACTATGAGCACTAGGCTAGTTAATATTTAGCAAAAACTGTAACTCCCGCTAATTTCTTGCTACCTTCTGCCTTACCAGAAGGAGGGTTGTTCACTAATCCATTTCCTAAAATAGAAACATCAAAATGTTCTAATAATGAACATACGCTCAATACGTAGATAGCTATGCTGTAAAATAATATTTGCATTTAATTAGTTGGCCTGCATTTCAAAATATTTTGTTTTGAAAACAGGAGAGAAATAATGTGTAAGTAAAGTTGATTTGCCGGCTATTACTTAGAAGTGAACCCCGATTGATGTCTGAAGCGATTTTAAGATAGGTGCACACCTCCCAGGCTGATCAGAAAGCTTGAGTTGCAGTCATGCAGGTAAATTAAAGGGCATAAGTCCTGATAATTGATTAGTTAATGGGGCCACTTGCTTAGGTGATAAAACATTGCGTCAAATGATTCATTGTATGAACATTATATGAATTTTGCATAGTTGGAGAAACATGTGAGTTTTCAAAGAGTACATGAAATGTACAGAAACATATACATATATTTTTATATATGTATATGGGCATATATATATATATATATATATACACGTATATGTATATACGCACATATATGTATATTTACGTATATATATATA
>JAKOGI010003155.1:0-65597 GCA_029747015.1 Carnegiea gigantea | reverse complement strand
TTTTGTTTTGCTCGAGGACGAGCAAAGGATAGGTGTGGGGGTATTTGTTAGGCGATAATTTGTCGCATTTTACATGCCCTTTTCACCTAATCTTAGCTCGTATAATAACGTAATCTTTAGAATTTTTCTTGTTTTATTAAGTATTCTTTGAGATTTTTACTTGTTTTGTTTATTCTTACAGGTAATAAGTTGAACCAAGCAAATGTCGCGAAAAAGGGCAGAAAAGGATCAAAACAGGCGAAAAGGCGAAAAAACGGGAGCCAGCCGGGGCAGCCGGCCAGCAAGGTGGCACGGCCACCCCGTGCCACGTGGCACGGTGCAGCCGTGCCACCTAGGCACGGTCGTGCGCCCCTTTGTTTCTTTTGGTTCTTCGCGGCCCGCCTTGTCTTCTATTTAATCCTCTTTTCTCGACCTTGTTCGGGGCTTCTTCTTGGACTTCCTTAGGGTAGTTTAGTTTAGGTTTTTAACTAATAAAAACCCCTTTGAAGGGATTAGATTAGGATTTTAGTTGTTTGTATTTTGGGGATTCAAGCTTGTGGATTTCAAGTTCTTCAATCAATTCAAGCATAAGTTTCCCTCTTCCTTTTCTCTATTTATTTTATTGTTGTTCTTGTTTATGTTTTGTTAATTTTAATTCTTGTATTTGTTTTGTTTAAGTTTATTCGTTTAGTTTTCATTGTTAATTTATGTTGTTTAGTTGTTTAGATTCGTTTTATTTCATTCCCCTCGTTTTGCTCTTCAAGTTTATGTTCTTGTTGGTTAGTTTAGGTTTTCACGCGTTTTTCATGATTTGTTGGTAGATTGTGTTGGCTTGAATTATGATTAGCCTCTTGATGGCTAATTGATCCTGTACTAGGCCTAACCACACCCAATCTATGCCTAGAACTTAGAGTTTTCCTTCACGCCCGCCAAGTGTTCGATGAAATGCCTGAGAGGGTTTTCATCCATATTTTTGGGCGAGTGACTTATGCTGAGAGGTGAGGTCAATTTGCTAGTGTGGGAGAGGGAATAGCCGAGTTCGGGACCGAAAGTAGTATCCGAATCGAGCTTAGGTCCGCGGGTCGCTAGTTTTGGTCTATCGAATAAACCCACGAAAGTAGGTGGTTACGCGAGTTTAGACTAGCTCATGACCCTTGAAGAGGCGTGGGTGGTCTTGATGATGCAACCGACCATCACTTAGTTGTAGTGTGTTTGGTTTGGGTAGGTTCGGGACTCATCTTGGTTAGTTAGTTTAATCCATGGTAAAATCACAACTCCAAGTCGTTGTTTCTGTGTTTAAAACGGAGTTTAGTCCCCTCCTTTCACCGTTGATCTGCCTAGATTGAGAGCTCTAGTGAACTCTGGTAGTTCGAAACAACAATTCCCTCGTGGGACGACACCCCAAGTACTCATATCGACACACCTTGCACGTGGTGTTATAATATTAAAACTCTGTTTTTATTTGCCAACAGTTTTTGGCCGTTGCGGGGAATGGGTGTTTTTCAATATTGGGGTTTACTTCAGCATTCGAGACTAGGCCTTGTGAAAATCCAAAAAAATCAAAAAATCAAAAATTTCAAAAAAAAAAAAAGAAAATATGTCTCCTTTCCACTTCCCTCAACATGAGCATGAATTGTTTTGCCAATACTATGATAGATTACATACTTTTCTTGCTCATTGTGGTTATTGCTTCGAGAAGTGGGAAATTTGAACATAGTCTATGAGGCGTCGTGACTCCCTTGTGAGACCCGTGCTCTTTTGGAGCATTGGGATTTCTGTGCCGAAACGTGATGAAGCTGGGGAATTACTTGAGTGGTTGGACTAGGGATTACTTATGAATTTTGAGACTAGTCATTAATTCATCCAGTCCCAATCCCCCTGCATTCCTAATTATACACCTCTTGCAGTGAGATCTGCCATCGTTCTCTGAACCATGATAGTGTTCTTGTCCCATCGCATTTCTGCGAGATGTTTTGCTAGAATTTCTAGTATGATAGAGGCCATGAACAAGTAACAAGTTGAGTTTGCTGAGTTTGTTAATAAATCGAGGGAGTATGACCTATCACCCAAGATTGACCCTAGTTCTAGTGCTCCTAGACTTGATGTCAATTTGTGTGATGATGGTGCGTCTTTTCCTCCTCTAGAGTCCGGACTAGAGGAGGTGCTCGACCCTCCCTTACCTACTCTACCTCTTGTTGCTCCATCCCTACCTAGCACATTTAAGGACAACCCTTTGACCTATCCTGATCCACCTTTCCCTTTAGCTCAGTCGACGGAGTTCGGGGGAGGTGCGACATTTTGTGTTGGTGCTAGGGTCGATGGGGATGATTTCTGTCTTGAGTCAGACGGTACTTGTAGTGAGGTGCAGGATCTTGACAAGATTCTCGAGGGGGAGTCCTGCGTGGATGCTGTGGCTGTAGTTTCATCTAGTCCTGATCTTACTGACCATGTATCCCTCAACTCCCTTGATATTTCTCATGCTTCTTCATGTTCACTACCCTCCTCTTCCCCTGAGTACCATAATTTATCACGCGTTACATGTCATGATATGCTTGAGGGGAATGAGATAGACTGTATAGAGTCCCTAGGTGCCTTTAGAGGGTATGACCCCTCCCCTGACCCTTATAGTCTATACCTAGAGGACATGCCTGAAAAAATCATCTTTCCTATTGAATTCAATCATTCTACTGATTTTTCAAAGGCATTTGATAAATTTAGGAGAGCACTTACTATTATTTCTGCATTCCTGTTAAGTGACACTATACCCTACTTACACTCATATGGAGATTGCGGCTCAGGTGTTTGATAAACATCTCGAGCGTTGACAGCATATGAGTTGCCGATGCGCGTCTATGAACGCCGACGAGGAGTGGCTGATGCTCCTCGCGCTTCCCCAAACCTCGTCCTAGCGACGGTGTAGTTTGGGCGTACATTGCCGTACCCGACTGTATATTCGTTGTCACTCTTCTCTCCCCCCCTTCTTTTTTTTTGCTTTTTTCCCTTTTTGTTTTTGTTTTTTTTTTCTTTCGTTTAGTTGTGAATATTAGGATTGTGTTTTTGGTTGGTGATCATCTTGTGGTGAAATGTGGATGTTGTTGAGCCGTTGTTGGCTATGATCACCGTTTTTGTGTTTTTGTGGATTTTTATTGTGTTGTGATTGGTGGTGTTGTTGGATTGGTCTATATTTATTTTTGGTGATGTTAGTTTGTATTTATGTGTGATCGTGTTGTTGTTTTGGGTGAGAATTGTATTTTTTGGGAGAGTGTATTAGCTTGTGTATATTTTTGTCGATTTTTGTTTTTTTTATGTTTGATTTTGTTTTTCTTTATTTTTGTGTGTTGGTGACGACTCACGGCTCCCAATGAGGACATTGTGAGATTTAGGTGTGGGGGTGGGGTCATCTCCCCTTTTCTTTTTATTTTTTTTGGTGAAAATTTTTCATTTTTGTATAACTTTTTCATTTTTTTCTCCTTTTTGTACAAAATTTTCTTTTCTTTTTGCATTTAGGGGAGTTTTGTACTATTTTGATCAGCCTTGATCCCTGATACCTTGACTGTTAGCTCGTATATAAGTATAATGTGCATGACAGATATTCATCCCCAATCTGTCGTTTTAGACCTCAATTCTAACCCCAACAGTCCATCGTAATTTTGCAATCCAGTCCTGAATTCATGTATTGTCATCATCCCGAATTCTTAGTCTTCCACGATCGACTCTCCCATTGTCTACTGCACAGTTCCCTTTATATGTGCTGGCACCCCCCTTTCTTTTTCCAAAACAAAAGCAAAAACAAACAAATTCAAGTGCTACTGGGTGTATCCCTTTGAGGCGTGACATGAGTTTGTATTGAAAAAATAATAATGGAAAGAAAAGGAAGTGGGGGAGAAAAGAGTTGGAAATGACAAGTACCCCTTTGAGGCATGCGCTACTGGGTGTTACCCTTTGAGGCAATACAGCTACTGGGGAAGCCTGCTTTCTATGCTAGCCAATCAAAAAGGTAGCTTGTGTCAATTGCGTGGGATTGAGTTTGGTTTTGGCAGGCTTAGTTTCAGGGTGATGATACACTTGCACACTAGGCACCAGGATGGATTCAATGTCCTCATGCATCGTAGGGTGAAAAGCTGATGTCTGGATGCCATTCTTTGGGATGATGTGTCCTGAAATGCATATAATGCCTGTGTACAGACTGATATTTGAGCTATTAGGTGATTTTGGTTGATTCGATTGTGGACAGTTTATCCCCATGTATATGTTGTGTTTTGCTACTTTTATTTTTCGACTTTTGTTTCTCTTTTCTTTGTTTTTCCTTTTTGAGATTTTGTGGGTATATCTTCTGCAAACCCTCACGAGACCTTACTCGTCCACTTGGGGTAACCAAGGGGTTTAAAAGGCTTGTTGCATACGCTAAATGCAACCGTGATTCCTACGAAAGTGAGTTAGTTGTTTACTTTAGTTTTTCTTTTATTTTGCTCGAGGACAAGCAAAAGATAGGTGTGGGGGTGTGTTGAACGGTAAATTTACCCATTTTACGTGCTTCTTTCACCCACCTTTTACTCGTATAATAACTTTATTTTATAGGATTTTACCTTGTTTTATTTATTTTTTGTAGGAAATAACTCCAAATCAAGCAAACGTCGCGAAAAGGGACGAAGATGGGACAAAACGAAGAAAAACAGCGAAAACCGGCGAAAACCAGCAAAACCGGACAAACCGGGGGGAGGCGGCACCGTGCCACAGCAATGTGGCACGGTGTGGCCGTGCCATGTGGCACGGTCTGGCCGTGCCATGTGGCACGGCCGTGCCACCTCCCCAGATTCGTCGCGGCTTCGGTTTTCTATTTAAGTCCGTTCGGGCGTTTGTTTGTGGGGAGTTCGTTCGTCGTTGGAGGTCTTTGCTCTGGCGATTTTGTAGGATTAGTTTAGGTTAGATTTTAGTTAAGAAGGGAGATTAGTTTAGGATTGAAGATTGTAACATTGGATTCAACCTTTGGATTTCAAGTTCTTCATCAATTCAAGACTAAGTTTCCTTCTCTTTTATCTCTCTAGTTTCTTATGTTCTTGTTAATTATGTTTTGTTGATTTTGATTCTTGTATTGGTTTTGGTCGATTTATGTGTTTAAATTTCATTGTTAATTTATGTTGTTTAGTTGTTTAGATTTGTTTTATTTCATTCCGTTTTGTTCTTCAAGTTTATATTCTTGTTGGTTAGTTTAGGTTTTCACGCGTTTTTCATGATTTGTTGGTAGATTGTGTTGGCTTGAATTGTGATTAGCCTTTTGATGGCTAATTGATCTTGTACTAGGCCTAACCATACCCAATCTATGCCTAGAACTTAGAGTTTTCCTTCACGCCCGCCAAGTGTTCGATGAAATGCCTAAGAGGGCTTTCGTCCATATTTTTTGGGCAATTGACTTATGCTGAGAAGTGAGGTCAATTTGCTAGTGTGGGAGAGGGAATGGCCGAGTTCAGGACACGAAAGTAGTATCCGAATCGAGCTAGGTCCGGGGTTGCTAGTTTTGTGGTCTAATTTGACTAACCCTACGAAAGTAGGTGGTTACACGAATTAGACTAGCTCATGACCCTTGAGAGAGGGCTTGGGTGGTCTTTGATGGTGCAACCGACCATCTCTTGTTCATAGCGTAGTTTGGGGGGGTTAGGACTCGTATTGATTAGTTGGTTCACTAATTGGTAAAATCACAATTCCAAGTCGCTTGTTTCTATATTTGTAGCGTAGTTTAGGTCCCCTCCTTCACCGTTGATCACGCCTAGATTGAGACGCTCTAGTAAACTCTAGTAGTTGAAAACACAATTCCCTGCGGACGACACCCCAAGTACTCAACGATACACCTTGCACTTGGGGTTTATAAATATTAAAACTCTGTTTCTTTCTGCTAACAAGTTTTTGGCGCCGTTGCCGGGGAATTGACGTTTTTCAATATTGGGGTTTACTTCAGCACTCGAGACTAGGCCTTTAGAAAATCCAAAAAAATAAAAAAAATCAAAAATTTCAAAAAAAAAAAAAGGAAATATGTCTCCTTTCCACTTCCCTCAACATGAGCATGAATTGTTTTGGCAATACTATGATAGATTACATGCTTTTCTTGCTCATTGTGGTTATTGCTTCGAGAAGTGGGAAATTTTGAACATGATCTATGAGGGTGTGACTTGTGAGACCCGTGCTCTTTTGGAGCATTGGGATTTATGTGCTCGAAACGTTGATGAAGCTTGGGAATTACTTGAGTGGTTGGCTAGGGATACTTATGAATTTGAGACTAGTCAATTTACTTCATCCATCCCATCCCCCTGCATTCCTAATTGTACACCTCTTGCATGTGAGATCTGCCATCGTTCTGACCATGATAGTGTTTCTTGTCCCTATCGTATTTCTGCTGATGGTTTTGCTAGAATTTCTAGTATGATAGAGGCCATGAACAAGCAACAAGTTGAGTTTGCTGAGTTTGTTAATAAATTACGGGAGTATGACCTATCACCGGAGACTGACCCTATTTCTAGTGCTCCTAGACTTGATGTCAATCTGTGTGATGATGGTGCGTCTTTTCCTCCTCTAGAGTCTGGACTAGAGGAGGTGCTCGACCCTCCCTTACCTACTCTACCTCTTGTTGCTCCATCCCTACCTAGCACATTTAAGGACAACACTTTGACCTATCCTGATCCACCTTTCCCTTTAGCTCAATCGACGGAGTTCGGGGTAGGTGCGACATCTTGTGTTGGTGCTAGGGTCGATGGGGATGATTTCTGTCTTGAGTCAGACGGTACTTGTAGTGAGGTGCAGGATCTTGACAAGATTCTCGAGGGGGAATCCTGTGTGGATGCTGTGGCTGTAGTTTCATCTAGTCCTGATTTTACTGACCATGTATCCCTCAACCCCCTTGATATTTCTCATGCTTCTTCATGTTCACTACCCTCCTCTTCTCCTGAGTACCATAATTTATCACTCGTTGCATGTCATGATATGCTTGAGGGGAATGAGATAGACTGTATGGAGTCCCTAGGGGCCTTTAGAGGGTATGACCCCTCCCCTGACCCTTATAGTCTATACCTAGAGGACATGCCTGGAAAAATCATCTTTCCTATTGAATTCAATCATTCTACTGATTTTTCTAAGGCATTTGATAAATTTAGGAGAGCACTTACAATTATTTCTGCATTCCTGTTTAAGTGCTCCTACTTACACTCATCTGAGTTGCAGGCTCAGGTGTTTGATAAACTTCTGCGAGCATTGACAGCATCTGAGTTGCCGATGCGCGTCCTGAACGCCGCCGAGGAGTGGCTGATGCTCCTCGCGCTTCCCCAACCTCGTCCTAGCGAGGTGTAGTTTGGGTACGTTCCGTACCCGACCTGGTATATTCGTTCTCACTCTTCTCTTCCCCCCCTTCTTTTTATTTTTCTTTTCTTCCTTTTTGTTTTTGTTTAGTTGTGAATATTAGGATTGTGTTTTTAGTTGGTGATCATCTTGTGGTGAAATTTGGATGTTGTTGAGCCGTTATTGGCTATGATCACCATTTTTGTGTCTTTGTAGATTTTTATTGTGTTGTGATTGGTGGTGTTATTGGATTGGTCTACATTTATTTTTGGTGGTGTTAGTTTGTATTTATGTGTGATCGTGTTGTTGTTTAGGGTGAGAATTGTATTTTTTGGGAGAGTGTATTAGCTTCTGTATATTTTTGTCGATTTTTGTTTTTCTTGTGTTTGATTTTGTTTTTCTTTATTTTTGTGTGTTGGTGATGACTCACGGCTCCCAATGAGGACATTGTGAGATTTAGGTGTGGGGGTGGGGTCATCTCCACTTTTCTTTTTTTTTTTTGGTGAAAATTTTTCATTTTTGTATAACTTTTTCATTTTTTTCTCCTTTTGGTACAAATTTTTCTTTTCTTTTTGCATTTAGGGGAGTTTTGTACTATTTTGATCAGCCTTGATCCCTGATACCTTGACTGTTAGCTCGTATATAAGTATAATGTGTATGATATTCATCCCCAATCTGTCGTTTTAGACCTCAGTTCTAACCCCAACAGTCCATCGTAATTTTGCAATCCAGTCCTGAATTCATGTATTGTCATCATCCTGAATTCTTAGTCTTCCACGACCGACTCTCCCATTGTCTACTGCACAGTTCCCTTTATATGTGCTGGCACCCCCCTTTCTTTTTCCAAAACAAAAGCAAAACAAACAAATTCAAGCGCTACTGGGTGTATCCCTTTGAGGCGTAACATGAGTTTGTATTGAAAAAAATAATAATGGAAAGAAAAGAAAGTGGGGAAGAAAAGAGTTGGAAATGACAAGTACCCCTTTGAGGCATGCGCCACTGGGTGTTATCCTTTGAGGCAATACTGCTACTGGGGAAGCCTGCTTTCTATGCTAGCCAATCAAAAAGGTAGCTTGTGTGAATTGCGTGGGATTGAGTTTGGTTTTGGTAGGCTTAGTTTCAGGGTGATGATACACTTGCACACTAGGCACAAGGATGGATTCAATGTCCTCATGCGTCGTGGGGTGAAAAGCTGATGTCTGGATGCCACTCTTTGGGATGATGTGTCCTGAAATGCATATAATGCCTGTGTACAGACTGATATTTGTGCTATTAGGTGGTTTTGGTTGATTCGATTGTGTACAGTTTATCCCCATGTATATATTGTGTTTTGCCACTTTTATTTTTCGACTTTTGTTTCTCTTTTCTTTGTTTTTCCTTTTTCCTTTTTGAGATTTTGTGGGTATATCTTCTGCAAACCCTCACGAGACCTTACTCGTCCACTTGGGGTGACCAAGGGGTTTAAAAGGCTTGTTGCATACGCTAAATGCAACCGTGATTCCTACGAAAGTGAGTTAGTTGTTTACTTTAGTTTTTCTTTTATTTTGCTCAAGGACGAGCAAAAGATAGGTGTGGGGGTGTGTTGAATGGTAAATTTACCCATTTTACGTGCTTCTTTCACCCACCTTTTACTCGTATAATAACTTTATTTTATAGGATTTTACCTTGTTTTATTTATGTTCTGTAGGAAATAACTCCAAATCAAGCAAACGTCGCGAAAAGGGACGAAGATGGGACAAAACGAAGAAAAACAGCGAAAACCGGCGAAAACCAGCAAAACCGGACAAACCGGGGAGAGGCGGCACCGTGCCACAGCAATGTGGCACGGTGTGGCCGTGCCATGTGGCACGGCCGTGCCACTTGGCACGGGCAGGCCGTGCCACATGGCACGCCCGTGCCACCTCCCCAGATTCGTCGCGGCTTCGGTTTTCTATTTAAGTCCGTTCGGGCGTTTGTTTGTGGGGAGTTCGTTCGTCGTTGGAGGTCTTTGCTCTGGCGATTTTGTAGGATTAGTTTCGGTTAGATTTTAGTTAAGAAGGGAGATTAGTTTAGGATTGAAGATTGTAACATTGGATTCAACCTTTGGATTTCAAGTTCTTCATCAATTCAAGATTAAGTTTCCTTCTCTTTTATCTCTCTAGTTTTTTAGTTTCTTGTTAATTATGTTTTGTTGATTTTGATTCTTGTATTGGTTTTAGTCGATTTATGTGTTTAAATTTCATTGTTAATTTATGTTGTTTAGTTGTTTAGATTTGTTTTATTTCATTCCGTTTTGTTCTTCAAGTTTATGTTCTTGTATGTTAGTTTAGGTTTTCACGCGTTTTTCATGATTTGTTGGTAGATTGTGTTGGCTTGAATTGTGATTAGCCTCTTGATGGCTAATTGATCTTGTACTAGGCCTAACCATGCCCAATCTATGCCTAGAACTTAGAGTTTTCCTTCACGCCCGCCAAGTGTTCGATGAAATGCCTGAGAGGGTTTTCATCCATATTTTTGGGCGATTGACTTATGCTGAGATGTGAGGTCAATTTGCTAGTGTGGGAGAGGGAATGGCCGAGTTCGGGACACGAAAGTAGTATCCGAATCGAGCTAGGTCCCGGGTTGCTAGTTTTGTAGTCTAATTCGACTAACCCCACGAAAGTAGGTGGTTACACGAATTAGACTAGCTCATGACCCTTGAGAGAGGGCTTGAGTGGTCTTTGATGGTGCAACCGGCCATCTCTTGTTCATAGCATAGTTTGGGTGGGTTAGGACTCGTATTGATTAGTTGGTTCACTAATTGGTAAAATCACAATTCCAAGTCGTTTGTTTCTATATTTGTAGCGTAGTTTAGTTCCCCTCCTTCACCGTTGATCACGCTTAGATTGAGACGCTCTAGTAAACTCTGGTAGTTGAAAACACAATTTCCTGCGGACGACACCCCAAGTACTCAACGATACACCTTGCACTTGGGGTTTATAAATATTAAAACTCTGTTTTTTCTGCTAACATATCCCTCTTTATTCGACATTTTCAAAACTCTCCAGGAGTCTCGAATTGATTGCATCACCCACTTTTTGCACTTAGAGGAACCATATACTTGCTCTGTAAAGTGTGAAAGTCATGTTCAGAAATAGGGAAAAAAAAACATATTCATTCATGAAAATAGAGATATCCTTCTTTATTTGATGCCAAGAATGCATATGAAAAGAATGGAATTCTTGAAACCGATAATTCCAACATTTTATCGATGAAATCAGCCTGACCTGTAAAAAGGCCCGCTACTCCATCAATACAGGAAGATGAATTCGCCTCACCCGTGAAAAGGTCTACAGTTCCAGTGATACAATAAGATAAGTTTGCCTAACCATGAAAAAGCTCTGCTACTCCAGCGACATAGGAAGATAAGTTCACTTGAGCCGCATGAAGGTCTGCTGCTCCAGCAACACAGGAAGATGATTAACCCTGATCGATGTGAACGTTTGCTGCTCTGACGATACAGGAAAATGATTAAGCCTAATCCACGTGAAGGTCCACTGTTTTAAGGACACAGGAAAGTGATTCAATCTAACCCATAGGAAGGTTCGCTGCTCTAGCGGCATAGGAAGATGATTAAGCATGACCTGCATGAAGGTATGCTACTCCAGCAATGAAGGAAGATCACTAAGTTTAATCCGCATGAAGGTCCATTATTCCAGAGACATAGGAAGGTGATTAAGCCTGACTCACATAAAGGCTCGCTGGTCCAGCGACACAAGAAGATGATTAAGTCTGACCCGCATAAAGGTCCAATGCTCTAACAAAATAGAAAGATGATTAAGTTGAACCCACATAAAGGTTCACTGCTATAGCAACATGGGAAGATAATTAAGCTTAACCCACATGAAGGTTCACTGCTCTAACAACACAGGAAGATGATTAAGCCTCACCAGTGGCAAGGTTTACTACTCCAGTGATACAACAGGATAATTAAGCCTGACCTGCATAAAGGCCCACTTCTCGAGTAAAACAGGAAGATGATTAAGCCTAACCCGTATGAAGGTTCATTGCTTCAGCAACATAGGAAGATAATTGATCCTGACCTATAAAAAGGTTTGGTACTCCAGCTACATAGGAAGATGACTTAGCCTAACCTATATGAATGTCCACGGCTCCAGCAACACAGGAAGATAATTAAGCTTAACCGCATGAAGGTTCGCCGCTCCAAAGATACATGAAGATAGTGAAGCTTGACGCTCATGAAGTTCTATTATTCTAGTCATAAGGAAGTTCACTAATCTATCAAGCCAAGGGCGAGGGCACCATCACTGCCAAATTAGATACGCACCAAGTTTCAACATCTTGTGAAATCAGACACAGACTCTACACAGCCAGATAGGTAATTATAAGAAACAACTACTTTGCCCTTTATCGTACCCTAGCTTGACCAAAGTGGGGGCTAACTGTAGATGCCTAAAACTGACATCTTATTTTTAATTGCCCAATGACAAAAATTATACCCTAACTTGTCTACTTGGGGGCCGGTAGAGTAATCCTTAAATTCAAGTCCAAAAGGCTAATATAGCCCAATAAACCCAAATAGTCCCAAATTAACAATATTCAGCATCCAATATGATCCAGTCTTTATAGTATAAGATTATTAAGTATAAGAATCAACATTATTGATGACATGTTATGCACCAAAGTCCATTAAGCAATGGAAAAGATATAAGTATAATATTTGGACTTATGCTGAAAATGGCGCATGTCTACTATTTTGCTTATATCTTGTTCCATGCTTATCTGAAAATTATAAAATTAGTTTTATTAGAAACTAAACTCAACAAGCTCTCAAGAGAAAAAATGATCTCTCAAGAGAAAAAATGATCGCTCAAGATGAAGGTCGAACGTTAAAGTTATGGCTAAAACAAGTTAGGATGTATATGGCCCAGCCTAGGAAACCCGGCGGGTTTCTGCTTCCAAGAACCGGGCCAGGTCCCCTAGATGGAAACCTAGCTGGGCTCCTCCTCTCTGAGTCCTTTTCTGCTAAATGGGAGAAATTAACTGAAATTCTAGTCTGATTAGTTTATTGAGAATAATTGATTAGAATCCTAACTGAACTAATGTACTTGTTTAGATTAACCTTAATTAGACTAGGACTAGGTCTCCTATTTCTCTAAATCGATTCAGACCATCCCTTCCACCACTATAAATAGGGAGCTACCCTTAGGAGTTAGAGGCATCAAATGAGCATGAATTAGGCATCAATCAGAGGCATTAAATTAGTTAGAGGCACCAAAACACATTAAAATATTAGAGTGAGGAGAGCATCAAAATTGAGGAGAGAAATACTTCATACACTGGAGGCAGAGAATTAGGTTAACTATTGAAAAGTTGTCATTCTACTATGTTCCTAGTTAAATAAGGTGGGTTATCCTAAGGGCAAAAACTTTATCTTTTCCTTCTCTTCTACTCTATTCCTGTTTTATGATTTTTGATGCTAAATTACCAAAGGTGTAGTCTTTAGGTAGTTCCCTGTCCACTATAATTTATTTACTTTATTTTTTTTTTTTGCATTAGACTAAAGTTTTTACCCTTCTACATGATTTTATGGATGATTCCAATTGGTTGCATGGATATGCGTTAGTATGATTAAGTTCTAGTTTCTCATATTGATTACCTTGGTTCTAGACTAAGGAGTTAGGATACGCTTGACACTAGGGATTACTCGGGCCTTTCCAGCACCCTTTTGAAGCAACTTCAATTTGTCACTTCGGTGTCCCTATCAGTATGATCTGCTTTGAAAGGTGTTATGGCTTGTAAGTTATCTTGAAACTCAGTGGAGGCTCTATTTAGTTGAAGAATAATTCTTTGCTGTTTTTATTTAGCATCTGTTCATGCACTACTAGCTAACATAAAATAAATTGGGATCTAGGCAGTAGGATCTCCTTAGACCGAAATTAGGGACTTGATCCAACCAGGAACCCACCTGGGATCATGGAATAGACCTGCACCCAAATTTAGGGCTAGGTTGAGGATACTGCTAGAACCTAGTCCAGAAGACATAGGCCTAGTCCTACTGAGGAAACTCAGTCGAGTTCTCTAGCCAAGCCCAAGCCCATTTTCCTGTGAACCTATAACCCATTTCTGCCTAGACCACAATAAAAATGAAAGTAAAATAAATAAATAAATCCGTAATTTCCAAAAAAAGCATAAAAGTACCTAGCATACAAGTGCCCGATCATTCGTGGGGAATCGCACGCCCGGGGAGCTGGAGCCTTGCACCAGTGTAGGGGCCTGAACCTAAGACCTTGATAATGAGTGAGTTAAATTGTAACCAATGGGGTGGTGCATTATCTTGCATTCAAACCCTCAAAAACAATTCACTTAAGGTAGCAAATAGGAGGCAACAACATGATTTAAAAATCTACTAGGATGAAGTAGTAAGTTTTACATGTCTAGTAGCTGTTGTTGGGACCTAAAAACTACCACTAAAGCCGGTGCAAGTGGCTGGGTCCTACCTTGCTGATTGGCCACCTCATAAATCCCATGTAATTTTAATTGTAGCATGATTACAATCAAGCTGATTTGCAAGATAGAAGCAGCATTATTAGAATTAAGTTATTCTTCCTATGTTTATCAAATTTTGTGAATAAAATAACTTAATTTTAGCTCTTGATTTATAACTTGCCTAATGAGGTTACCTTGCCTAACTATAAAAAGGAAGGTTTTCCCTCTCATTAATGCTCTTTTTCCACCTAAAGGGAACTCTATGTTTTTCCTCCACTCACCACACTAGTAGAAGCTCTACCTCTCTAAAATCCCTTCATGACTTCACAAAACTAGTTTCAAGAAACAAAACTTGCAAAATTTTCCCCACCAAACACTTTTAAAATTGGAGTAAGCCTTCAACCTATCATAACACACATGGAAGGAAGGATTTAATTACAAGTTTGCTTTACCAACCATTTCGATCGAGGCAATAACCAATAAAACAATCTACTTAAAGCTTTCATTATTTCTTGTATGTAATCATCATATTTCCTTTCGATCCTATATGATTGTGTATTTATTGTTCATTCTTATGGACATAAAATAACACTATGTTTATAATAAAGTGACCACCAGATTTGTTGCTTTTGTACATTTTTTTTAATTATAAAAATGGCTTGCTAATAAGTGGTCACAAAAAAAAAAAAAATGCTCTTCTTGCTATTTATCTCACTAAATAAGACTAAAATCATTAAAAAAAGACATCTTTTGCAAGGAATTGGAAAATAAATGTTTTCATGCATTCATTTCAGGTATAAACCACTTTTTGAGGCAAGCAGTCCAATGGTGGTATTCACCATTCATTAGACCATACCTTTACCCCCATATCCATTCTCATGGTTCAAAGCCGTAGAGTCACTTTTAATAATCTTTATTTTAGGCATCTAGAATTGTAATTTGCAGAAAAATCATTTTCCCTTCTTGAAAATCATGTCCTATGTCCCACAGTTATCCCTTGAGAAAGGCATGGTTGAAAGGAATTGGGAATTTTCTTAAAATTATGGGCTTGTACATTAGGTTAAAAAATTTGCCAGCAACTTTAAAATAAAGCTCTAATCCATCCTACCTCATAACTCTACAGAAACACAACTTAGGGAAAATTGACCTGGTGCACCTTCAAACAAGGGCAGTTGTAGGGGAAAGCTGGTTGAGCCTTGGGGAGCCCTGTGCATAGCCTCTGCAAACCACTGAACCATCAGCCCAGATGCTTTTTATGGCGACTCCACTATGCACTAAATAAGTAAGAGGGTGAGATGTGAAAGAAATGAATGCAATTAAAACTTTTTAATTTTCGGTTCAAAAGTGGCATGGAATTGGCATTTATACATCATGCACTCCAGTGTGGTAAATATCCAAGTTTATTGAGTGCCCCTTACTAAAGCATGCCCTTAAGTTTGTCATTTCGTCCCTGAAATCATATGGAACTCCTTACTATAGCTCACCCTTCTTAGATGGTCATGGCACTGCATCCTAGGAGAGCCATTGTGCGCCTTTACAAAGTGCACCACATCAAAGATAATACACCCGTCCCACTAGGGCATTATGTCCACCGACTCTGCTGTATATCCCTTTTTATCCTAAATTTAGGATCAGATGTCATATGTGTGATTTCTATAAATGAACACTAAGTGCTTTTATTATCCTTTTGTGTATTAATAGATTCCTTTTTCAAAATACGTTACTATCCCCTAACCTCCAGAATCCAAACCCTACTAAGATGCAAAAGTATTCTAATAAGGGATCTATGGATAGTAATAGTCGAATTTATGCTATAGAGGTTGGAATCTTTCCCAAATGCTCTCAGTAGGATGCCAGTGTATAACGACCGTTCCTTTCATATGGTTAGGGGCTAGTAGAAGCCCAATGGTCGGACAACATCATGTTATTAGCCTCATGATTCCTTTAGTCTAGCCGGTCTTTCAGGTTCCTTAAGGTTGTAGATATGTCCATACCAGTGGTCTTGGGGTTTGGCTTAAAGTCTCTTTCCTTTCTTTTCCATCCTTGCTTCTTTTTTTTTTTTTCAATATAAGGTCTAGTACTGACACTTTCCCTCTTTATTTTTTTAAGAAAAAAAGAGAGAACATTTTTTATGTTCTAAAATCCTGAATTTCATTGCTTTTAGAGGTAAAATGCAGCCTAGGATAATAGATCATCAAGGCCATTTGGTAATATTGTTATCCAAGCGCTCCAAAACTCAAGTTTCCAATGCCATGGTAGAAAATGAGATCAACAACCTTCACAATCATAAAGAAGAAATCAACGCTGATGAAAAGATAACCACCCTTATGGCTAACATGTTGACACAAATGGAAAGCCATTTGAGGCAAAACTAAATGAGCAACAGAAACTCATGAGTGAACTTGCTTAAAAAACGACAAGAGCCTGGATCAGAAAATGAAAGAGACGATGATGTACATTACACCCTCTTAGTTCATCAAGAGAATCCTTTATCAATGGATCAAGGAATTAACAAATTAGAGCAACTCCAAGGGAGCTCCTAATTATTCGAGGACCAATTTACAAATCTAATCCATTACACACCCATGTTAAAAGGGAATTACCTACCAAGTTTTACACTTTTGAAAACTTAGAGCCTTTGGACCTAGGTAACGTTTCCTCCTATTTGAGGAATCTTTTAATATTATGAGCCTACTAGGTATAAACAAGGAAGTTTATCGCAAATATTCTTTTTCTTAGAGATAGTGGGTAGCTGGTTCCATTCCCTCAGCCCAAAGAAGGTTAGTACATAGGGTATTATAACTAAGGAATTCATATCACAAGATTCCTACAACATAGAGTTGTCTACCACACTCTATGACTTAGAACTACTAAAGCAAGATGAAATAGAAAGTTTCCTAGACTTTCTAACCTAACGGAGGATGAAGGAATCTTTAATCTTACACCAACATAGTGAAAAAGTCCAAGTTCAAATAACTGTTGTGAACATGACGCCGAATTATAATCAACACCGCAAGTTCTAGACCTTAACAATGTTCATGCAATTACATGATGTTGGGATGGTGCTAGAGGAAGAAATGCAAACTGGGCCAAAGAACCCCTACACAAACAACAAAAGCTCCTTCAAGGACAAGAAAGTGGCCACTATGTCTAGGGCCAAAATAATAAACGACACTATGACATGGAGGCTTCAACGACAAAGCACCTTTATCAGATATTTACCCACTTAGGATAAAGGCCAAAGAAGCCTTAAAAAGACTTGAAACTCATGGGCTAGTTAACCTATTAGGCATGCACCTGACATGTTAGAGAGGATAAAAGACATGCAAAATGTGACATCAATGGTGCCATAGCATTCCCTTCAAATATATAATATAAAACATGATAGACAATGTAGCTTTGGCCATCCCAAATGTGCTAAAACCCAAAGCTGAGCTAACCCATTAAGTTTTATGTTTACAATTTTCACCATAAAGGAGGAACTTAACTAGTCCTTCCATGTTGAGGTTAACGTTAATGGAATATGGGGAGATGGCCAAAAGGATACTTGGATAAGCCCCCTCATCCCAGTCAAAACTGCTCAAATAAGATGAGATAAAGAGGTAGAAGTCCAATACCTTACCCACAGTAGGAGGTAATGATTAAGTTAAGAAAAGGATCAGCTAAGTTCCATCCCAAAACTTGAGTCCCAAAAAGACCCGGTCTTTGCCATGTTAAAAATACTAAGGTTGACATAACAATATGAAAGCTTTTAGCCTCTTCTATCAACCATCAAGAGGAACTCTTAAAGGCTCTCATAGGGACAAAAGTGCCACAATCGAGTACCCCTAAGGAATTGATTGGTTTCTTCATAACCAAAAGGATATGAACCATGACCTTAGCGGATAATGGGTCGTCGGTTAACATATGCTCACTTAGAATGGCGATAGAACTGGGCATAGCCGAAGAGGATATGACCCTTTGACCCAACGCATAGAAGGCTATGATAGCACCTGTAGAATACTATTGGTAACTATTACCCTAGATATACCAATTAGAAAAAGGAGGTAGCCATACATGCTGATCTGATAATCATAATTATCAAAAAGAAACCTACTGCTTGGTCACCCTTGGCTACCAACTAAAAAGCAACCCCCTCTACCATTTACTAAAAGGCCAAGATGATAGTAAAAAGGGTCGTTGTGACCAAATAGGTTGATCTAATGATTGAAACTGTCAAAAAAAAGCTCTAGTTGTATAAGTGAAACATCACACAGATAACATAGAAATTTAGGGTTTCGTGGCCAATGAATGCATTGCCAGCCTATCGTCAAGTCAAAAGATGAAGTTCCTTTTTAATTCAACCACTTCCCTAATAAGAAGATTAATGCCATGATTAAAAAGACATGGGTTACCTACTCAAAATCTGCCTAGGGAAGAGGCTAAGGATATCCACTCCTTCTCTACTGGTGAATCCATTTACTCACCATTTCGGCCAAGGGTATAAGCCTTCTGTACAAGAGTTTCATTTGAAGATTCTAGAGGAAAAGCTCAAAATGCATCTAGAAGATAAGGGGATCTATCCATATGACATACCTTCTTATCTTCCAAACCTTAGTGGGGCTTTTATAAAGGAATGGGAAGATCTACCTTATTATGTGTTCCCTGTGCCAAAGTACATCCCACAATTGGGAGAGGTCATTCCATGATTTAAGATCTTCTATAATTGCACACTCTTATAGGAAGAAGTGTACTTCACTGAAAACACTCAATCCAAGGCAGACTAAGCTTATGAGGTTGACTTTGGCCATTTTGTGTTGCTATCTGGAGTGGAAAAGAGTAAGTATTAGGTACTATCAATAGCTGGTTAAGACTTCGACCATATACAGATAAAATTAATGTACTTATTCAAAATTTAGTAAAATGGGTCTCCATGAGTAATCCTCTAATGTTTGCATTATAAAGAGCCAATCCCTCTAAAACACTTGATGAATAATCTAAAATTATTATCCTTGAAGAAACAAAAATGATAAATTTTGGCCACTCGCGATCATCTTTGAGTCCCGAAGAGTAAGAGCAATTTACTTCCTTCTTCAAAGAATTTAAAGATGTCTTTATATAGTCCTACGAAGACATGCCCTAGAATGGCTAAGAGATTATTGAGAAAAAAAGAAAGAAGTATTGAAGCAACTAGATGGAAGCTTCTTAAAGGTTTCTAGTTATCCTGATTAGGTGCGAAACATCATTCCAGTGAGTAACAAAAATGGAAAGGTCCATAAAGGAAGACTTCGCTTTGACACATATTAACTTGCTAGTAGACAACATGGAGGGTATCACCCATTGTCATTCATGGATGGTTATATTTTTTTATAACGAATGAAAATGATAGAGCAGATCATAAAAAATTACTTTCATCATGCAATGGGCATTTTCTGCTCCAACGTGACGCCATTCGAGCACGTAAATGCCAGGGCTACTTATGAAAGGATGACTTAAACATTACTGCACAATTTGATGCACAAAGAAGGGGAGATTTATTATCAATGACATGATTGTAAGGTCTAAAAGTAAATATAGGTATGTCGCTGCTCTCCGAATTTTTTATCAAAAGGCTCTGAAAGTACAACATGTGCTTGAACCTAGATACGTTCGCTCAGGTCACTGCAGAAGGGGTACTTATGCAGGAAATTCATGGGGTTGACCATAAAACGCATATAAATGAACACCTCATGTCCAAGAAAATACAAAGGCAAGGCCACTATTGGACCACCGTGGGCATGGACTACTTTTAGTTTGCTCGAAGATATGAGAAATGTCTAAAATATATCCCAATCCAGCATATGCTTCCATCGTATCTATGAATGCTCATATCTTTATGGCCATTCCCTATTTGAGCTATTGACATCATAGATAAGATCACGCCAAAGGGGACCAACCGCCATGAGTGCATTCTAGTGGCCATTGAATACTTTCACCAAGCAAGTGGAAGTGGCATAATATGCCTCCCTTACCTCTAAACAGGTAGCACTTTTGTTAACAATGAATATTATTATCTGTTATGAAGTATGACATGAACTAATAAGCGATCATAGGTCTACTTTCAAAGATGAGACTGCAGCGTTACTTTGACGGTATAAGATCTAACAGTAGCAAACCTCAGCCTATAGATTTCAAACAAAAGAAACTATGGAGGTGACCAACAAAATATTAAGAACATCTTATGCAAAATGGAATAAACTTATGAGGATTGGTCTAACAAAGTTCCTTTTGCATTGTAGGGATATTAAATATCCATTAGACTACCCATGGGTGTTGCCCCATTCTCCCTTGTATTAGGATGGGAGTTGTGCTCCGGTTAGAAGTCAAATTCCATCATTAAAGGTTGTCCTTGAGGGGCAGGTATTTAAAACTGATTGCATACACAACAGAAGAACTAGCAAGCATTCATGAAAAAGATTACAAGCCCTACATCACTTACAAAAATATCTATGGAGAATGGAAAACGCTTCAACTAAAGGGTAAGCCTCTAGAAGATTAAAGTGAGCAATGTAGTAGTAAAGGCATTCTTGGTGCTTGTCACCAATCTATGAGGAAAATTGAAGCCTCGATGAACCAACTCCTACTATGTCAAAGGAATTCTAATAGGAGGGGTTGTGAAGCAAATAGATATAGACGGATATGAGTTTTCACAGCTTATAAACTTGGACTAATTCAAACCTCGATGAACCGACTCCTACCATGTCGAAGGAATACCCATACAAGCTTGTTATAATGGGAGGCTTGCTTCTTCCGTTGTTCTTTCCTTCTCGTCCTTTTCATGGCGTCTTGCCTAGTTCCCAGGATAGCATTAGCCCAGTCTAAGTAAACCTTGTCTTCCTCTTGAGTGGTTGGCTTCTTGGGCGTGGGAATCCTCTAGGCTTGGCCCTATATAGGCTTTGATGACAAGATTATCCTTAGGGAAGAGTACTTTACCCCTTTTGTGTAACCCTCAATCCATAAATCCTCCATAAGAGATAACCCAGAGGATTTCAAGATTCTCTAGAACTCCTCTCACTCTTGTACAGCCTAAGGTGCTTGGTTTGAAGTTCGTTCAAGGGCACAAATAGGGCCGTCGTTGTCTATGACCTTTTTCGAATCGAGAACTTGACACACTCCAAGCGCTCTGTGAGCCAAACCTATAAGAAAAGGAAAATATAAGAAGTTCAAATTAAAAACAAGAATATTAAAAAAAAGGGCTGAGAACAGTACCTGGAGGGGGAGAGTGTTATCCCTATCAATAGTACGCTCTTGGTTATTCTTCATAACATCCAATCGCAGGATGGTTAGGATAGGTGATTTCTTTAAAAGCAATTACTTAACAAAGGAAGTTAGGCTAGGAACACCTCTTTCACCACAAAAAAGGAATCTATGTGGGAGACAAAACATGTAGGCTTGTCGCCTCTCATCACTAAAGTACTCCCTTCAATGACTTAAAATAAAGTGGTGTATGACCCACAGGATCTCAATTGTCTCGCCATTGGTAAACCCTTCAGTCTCCCCTAGATACAGCCAGAAGAGGGACTGGATGTCTTATATATGAACACGATTCCTTCACTTGGAGAACACTCATCATCCTTTTCCTCATAGAGAACTAAAGTATACCCTTAAACTCAGAAACATATGTAAAATTCAGAACTATTTCCATTGAGTAGCCCACAATAAACCATCGCCTAATTTTACTTGTTTTAAGGAATGAAGAGAACTAAAACCACAGGCTTTAATATGTTGACATCAGTCTCACTGAGATCGCAGCTCAAAAAGTCAAAGAGCTCATCAAACGAATCCATGAATGAAGGAGCATTACTGTGATTAGGGTGCAAAAAAGTCAGGAGTAATAAAGAAAGGAGGTTCAAGTTGTTCAGGTTTTAAGCAAAAATCCCTTACAAAGCCAGACCCTGAAGCGACATAAAATTTACTGCCACGAAGGACTAGCGGCATGATTAAGGGCTAGCAATTGCCACTGAGGCCCAAATCATGTCGTTGAGTCAGCTTCTTCATGACTGACGTGATTCACCTTTTTCCTGCTAGTCACAATATTTTGAGATTTTAATTTCAAAAACCGAGTTGGCACTATTTTGTAAATATTCTTGTGCAATAATAATAAAAATATTTTATCTTATTTTGTTTTATTTTTAAAATTTCCCCAGGAAAAACATTGTCATTTGGGAATTTCACATTAACAACGAGGGGTGAAAGAAGGTCTTACCTTTTTGACGTCTTTTTTTTAAAATTAATTTATTTTTCTTTTAGTTTCTTTTATAGAAATTTAATTTTTAAAATTTTGCTTGTCTTTGGACTCCTTCACAGTCCACTCGACCTAACTGTGCTCCGATTATAAGCTTAGTCCTAACAAGGTGTGAGGACACATAATACCAACACCCAAACATCTAGAGTAACCTCTACAATGATAATAATGAAATAAACAATAATGAAAATGACATTTGCAATCTCAAATCATTCACCCCCAAAAATGCAAATAAGATAATAACATTAAACAAAAAATTGTTTAAATACACTTTGTAAAAAACGGAAGAAAAAACATATCCCCCGTCTAATCATTATCCTTGCCGCAAGAGTTCTTATATTATATGAACCCTAGGTGGTAGAGGAAAGTTACGAGAATCGGAAACACAACAAGCGAGGGTCCACCGAGTGGTGCTGAGGCTAGAACCCAAACACCGGCTACTGGGGAACGCCCGCCCATGAAAGACGTAAGATCTCAAAGTCCTAGGGAATGGTGGATAGCCACATCCTTGCCAAAACCATGTGCCATAACCAGCATTGGTACCATAGCGCGGTGGGGGAGGAGGATGAGAAGAGGAGCCTTCTCAACTTAGCATCCCCTAAAGGAAAGTACATGTGTCTCAGGGAAGAGGCAGTCCTTACTGCCAGCCCGCATGGGTTGTAGGGACCACCCTCAAGGATGATAGCACATCAAAGGAAGTTGTTAGATTTGAGAGTACACAAACACAAGAGGAGGGGGTGAATTGTGTTGGCAAATTTTCGCAGTTTCTGAGAACAAGCTTGGGACTTGTTTGGACGGACTGTTTGTAAAGTGCTCAGAAAGTGTAAAGCAGCGAAAATAAGTGGAAAAGTGAGAACACAAGATTTTTACATGGAAACACCTCGAGTCCAACTGAGGCGAAAACCACGACCTCCCCCAGTAGGATTTTTCACACACTTCCACTAAACGGGCTAAACACATTACAAAGGTAACCTTCTCTGCTACAATTGCAACACACGTAACTGTCGACCCTTAGACTAGTTACACACTACGTCCTAGTCTCCCAGACTTGGATACACTCACATAATCGCCTCCCCAAGATGAATTACACACGTCCAAAGCCTCCCTAGGCTTGGACACACTCAACTCTCACTTTGATGAAAGAAGAGAATAAAAACACCTTACTTTTGTGCTTCTAACTAAGCGAATGTAAGTTACAATTTTTGCTCCTAGTATCCCAAGGAAGATGACCCAATTTTCACACACATTTTGAAGGTTTTTCTGAAAATATGATTTGCAAGTTAAATCCCTAGAAAAACCATATAAAAACTTTCTCAAAAATATTTATGAAATAGTGTGCAAAGCCATGTATAAAACCGTGTGTGATAATCTTCGATGTGGAGGTGGAGAGGCTCCTTAAATAGTAGAGGGCAACAAGATCTTTGTGTGCTTGAGCCACAATATAAGATCTTTTTGCTCCTAAAAAGATTATGGAAAGTGACTAATATTTTCAGTAGCCAAATCCTGAAATTTCTTATCTTCTTATTCATATTCCAAAAATAAGAGTTTGATTTATTTTGCGAAAGATTTCCCTTAAAAACTAGACTCAAAATCTCCACAATATATTTTCAAAGCCAAAGATTAACTTATCCTGGGTTTAATGATAACAGAAAATTTATCTCAAATAATTTCAAAAACATCAGCCCAAGATTTGGAAAAAAACTGTGAAAAATCGTTTTGGCTTGAAAACAGTCTGAACCCTGATCTCAGAACTGATCTGAGATAGTGTTCTTAAAAATCATTCAAAGTAAATGTTAAATCGAGTTCTTCCAAGTGGCATATTAACAAGAATCTAAGAAAATAAAACCTATGACAGACCAAGACTCTTGTTGAATCAACCGGACAGCATCTATAGGATTTTGACTTGTTACTTCAATGCTGTGGTGTTTACTCAGAACGGTTTCCTGAGCTGTTCCTGGAGTTCTTCATGTCTTTGATGCGCTTTGAGTTCTTTGCCATTTAGCTGTTCTGAGGAACTGCTCTTAAGACCTGTTCTCGACCATGGTTAATCAAGCAATTTTAAAGTTTTTCAAACAGTATTTGGAACCTGTTCAATCAATACACTCAAGTGTATATTCCATTTGTGTTTGTTATCATCAAAACCTTACATTACATAATGATGGAGTCAACAATTTCCCAACAATTTCCCCCTTTTTGATGATGACAAACCAAATGACCATATTAACATAAAAGGCAAAAGCAAGTTTTAAGATAAAACGTTCATGGTCAAGCCCATACGTTCATGGTCAAGCCCATCTTCCCCCTTTTTGTTTTGAGAAGTCAACTGAAGCCAGGTCAAACTTAAATGATCCTGGTCATGCCCATCTTCCCCCTTTTGGTATCATCGAAAAAGGGTGGTCAGGTCAAACAAGGGAAGCAGGGTGTTTGCAGGCACCACCTCTTGGGTAATGGAGGAAAAACAACCTGCGTTACACTCAAGTATATGGTACGGTAATGATATTGGCCATCCAAGTCACGCATAAACAAATAACAACAAGAAGACAAGCATGGCACACATTACAGTAGATCCAACCAAGATTAGCAAAAACCATTGTCAGGCACAAAGCACAACCAGATAGTTAGAAACAGTTGTTGAGAACAGGTGGAAAATAAAGAAAGGCAGAACAGGGAAGGATCAGGGGGTTGAGCTGATTCAGGGTGGAGGAGAAGAGAGTTTGGTTGTGAGGGTGGAGAGAATTAACATCAGATCCTCATGGCGCGTGGCATTGAGAGCCTTCTCCTCGGCAAGTGCAGCTTTAACCTCAGTGAGCTCGGTCTTTGACCAGTTTTGATCCAGAAGCAAGGCATCAACAGAAGGCTCACTGGAGGAAGAACCAGGAATAGGGGTAAAGGGTGTTTGAGGCCCTCTTTGGAACCAGCAGTCTCACCCTTTGCATGCTTGAACCCACAACTGATCAGGGTGCTGCTTCCTATCCCATCTGTCACTTGGACCCCTACCTTCTTCTGCAAAGAAATCCCAAAGTGATCAAAGACTGAAGTTAGAAGAAATCCATACCCCAGGTCATGTTCTCTAACCGTGTTTGTAATGCGGAAGATATGACTGATCATGACGGCTGGTTGGTTGATGTGCTCTCCCCGGTCCAGGAGATCGTTAAGGCATTGATCTATTGCATCTGCAAGGTTACGCCCTTGGCCCCGGGGGATGATGTTTTTGATGATAAACCAGAAGAGCAACTAGTGACAAGGTGTCATCTCCCCTTTCTTGACTGACCTAGGTGTTTTCAACCCTAGTTGTTGACTCAACCTTTGAGTCAATTGGAGCAATCTTTCAGCTCCGAGTACTGTCTTGTTTTCCCTTACATACACCCCAAAGCCCTTAGCAGGAACTCCTAGAATTTCTCCCAATTCCTCAGCATTGAACCATATCCCCTTCCCATTGACCATATTTGTCACCACTCCATTGGTGACATTACAGTTGGCATACAATTCAGCTAAGTCAGGTACTGAACACCCTCTCTGTGTGTTTGCAAAGAGGTCTAGCCAACCTTGGGCTGTAAGCTTATCCAGGAACATCTCCAGGCCCTGTTCTTGAAAATAAGAAACTTTGACAATTTTACCCCGTACCACACTCTTTTGGAGAAAATGAGCTACTTGGTCTACTGTGGGCATGGTAGTTTTGGCTTTCTTGGATATCGGTTCATCAGGCCTTGCTTCTATGGGCACCTGTTGGAAAGCAGCCTTTCTCTTTGATGAGGCTCTTTTGGAGGAAGGCTTCACCGATGGAGCAGAGGCAGGCACCTGTTTGGAAGTATTCTCCTCAGTTTCTAATTCTTCAGGCACCTGTTCTGACACTTGTTCTGAAACAGCTTTCCTTTTGGTTTGGATGTTTTGGGTTTTTGCTGATGGAGACTGGGTAGATTCTTTGGTAGGTTTGGTAGAGGCTTTTGCAATAGAAGGTTCAGGTACTTGTTTTGGCTGAGAAGAACCAGAGAGTGAACCAGAACTACGGGTTCGAGGTCTATAAACAGGTGTAGGAACAGGTTCTGAAGTGGTGGTTTTAAACCGACGTCTAGACCCCCATTCAGTCGGTTTAGTTTTCTGGAAGGGCTGAGGTTGGAGCACCTCTATGGTTGACTCAGACCCATCACTGTTAGTCTCCTCAAGGTCTTCCACTCGATCCAAATTTATGATGGGGTCATCCATTATGTCAAAGAAAATCGGGGCAGACCCTGTTCGGGCTTTCCCTTGTTCAGGAATAGGTTCAGACCCTGTTTGTGCCGTGTCCACTTCAGGAACATCATCAGACTCAGCTAGACCCTTATTGGTTTCAAAGACATCCTTAGACCCAGTCGGTTTGACATTAGGGTCAAACAACACCAGGTCCCATCCAAATACCGGTGGATCATTGTCCAATTCCATCCCCATCGTTTGCAAGTCCAAACACTTCAAAAAGCCAAAGATTGTAGAGTAAATGGGCAAAGGGGGTAGAGAATTAAACCCCGTACCTCTGATTTGTGCAGTCGCAGCCGCTGCGGACAGGGGTAGAGAAGTGGGTGTTGGCGGCGACACCATGCGTGGGCGCTTCGAGACTAGAGCTTGAGATATGGTGGTGCTGTGTTTCTCAGTGATGAAGGAGCTACTACCGGAGTTCGCCATTGATGGTGAAGAGAAGCTCGAGTTTTTGAGAGATTAGGGTTTAAGATTTGAGAGAGAAAGAGAGAGCGAAATTGAGAGGGTTTTGGCAAGCGACGTGAGCAGGCCAGGAAGTTAAGGAGGTACTGGCTTTCAACCGAAAAGAGGTGCATTAAGTCTCCCAGTCACGTACGTTTCAAAGAAAATTCTCAACAACAGAATTAACTACCTGATTCGCACAGAGTGACAAACAGTGGCCATACGTGTTCTTGGTGTTTGTTCCTGCAGTCAGTTGTTTGGTAACATGGGACAATAAGGGCAATATCATCAGATCTCAATGAGTGTCAACAAGCTGTATTCCACGCATGTGCTAAATATAACACCAAGTTTGACTGCAACCAATAATTTTAACAAGCTTGACCTGAAAAGCCCCTTAACTAGACAAGCATTGGGGGTTAATTAACCATTCTCAAGTCATTTTAATTAGACCCAGTTCCAATCTGTTCTTGTCAAACAGCTCTCTATTCAGTGCCCTGGTGAAAATATCAGCAATTTGTTTATTAATGGCATAGAAATTCATTGAAACCAAGCCTTTTTCAACATTGTCTCTGCAAAAAGTGATGACGAATGTTAATATGTTTAGTCCTTTTATGTTGACAAGGGTTTTTAGAAATATTAATTGCACTTGTATTGTCACAAAATATGAGAATGCATCTCGTGTCAACACAAAAATCTTTGAGTTGTTGCCTTATCCACAATATTTGAGCACAACAGAAAGCAGCTGCAACATATTCAGCTTCTGCTGTGGACATGGCAATTGAGTGTTGTTTCTTGGTTGCCCAAGATACCAAACAGGGTCCAAGAAAATGAGCCATACCTGAGGTGCTTTTTTTTTATCAACCAAGAAGCCTTGTTGTAACCCAATCTGAATCTGCAAGAGCTTCATTAACATTTTTAGGCTCAATATTAGAGAGAAAAGCATAAAAAGCACAGAAATTTTTAAGCTTGGATCTTGTTTGCACTCCTGTATTAATGTCAGACAAAATTTGATCAAGGGGGTGCGAACTTTGGTGCTTCTATGGTCGTGGAGTAAGGAAGTCCACAGACACGCTTTCTACTCTTGCTGGAATACTTGGTGGAGCAGGTCCTGAAACTGTTCCCGAGCCTGTTTTGGAGCTTGTTTCTAAGCCTGTTCCTGAGCCTGTTCCGGAGCCTGTTCCTAGAGTGTTAGGCTGGTTTTGTTCCAAACTGGGTTCAGCAATACTTCCCCTTGTTTGGTTCAGACCTTGCCTATCTTTCAAGGAAACAGCTCCAGGCCCTGATTCTTCCTCAGGATACTTACCTTCTTCATGTACAAGGAACAAATTTTTCTTAGCAAGGCCCAGTTCGAAATCATCATCCTTTGAGAAGCTCATAAGGAGTTTTGTTTAGAATGGGTCTGATCATGCATCTATTTATAATGTAGCACAATGTGTTCAAAGCTTCGGCCTAAAAGTTTCTCGGAAGACCACTAGCAACAAGCATTGTTCTAGTCATGTCTTCTAGAGTACGATTTTTCCGCTCTACCACCCCGTTCTGCTGGGGTGTTCTTGGGGCTGAAAAGTTATGATCAACACCATGCTTATTACAATAGTCAATAAAGCTTGAATTTTCAAATTCTGTACCATGATCAGACCTTAGGCAAACCAATGAGTGTCCTACTCTCTTTTCAACCTTTTTAAGAAACACAAGAAATTTTTCAAATGTTTCATCTTTAGACGCCAAAAACAAGGTCCCTGTGAAACGAGAGTAATCATCTACTATCACAAGCACAAACCTCTTCCCACCTCGACTTGTGATCCTCATAGGACCACACAAATCCACATGTAGCATCTCAAGAGGTCGGGTAGTGCTAACACAGTTTTTTAGTTTAAAAGAGGTTTTGACTTGTTTACCCTTGGCACAAGCGTCACATACCTTATCGTCATTGAATTTGATGGAAGGTAGGCCGACTACTAGGTCTTTAGTAATAAGTTTATTCAAGAGTGAGAGACTTGCATGACCTAGTCTCTTGTGCCAAAGCATAACATCATTATTTAAAGCACTTAAACAAGTCAGATTGTTTTGGGGAAGTGAGAGAATACTTACTTTATACACATTTTTGTGTCGCTTCCCCCTCAACACAACATCTCCTGTGTTGATATTGACAACCAAGCATTGTTTTGAAGAAAACACTACTAGGTTGTCTTTATCACACAGTTGGGACACGCTGAGTAGGTTATGTTGTAAACCATCCACCAGATATACATTGTCAATTGAATGGGGGAGTGACTCACCTATCTTACCTATATCGACAATTGTCCCTGATTTGCCGTTTCCAAATGCCACACTCCCTCCATCAGAGGCTGTAAGTGAGAGGAAGTTTGATTTTTCATCAGTCATATGCCATGAACAATCGCTATCCACATACCACAATTGGTTGTTTGCTGAGTTGTTTGCTCGGTTGTTCCCCCTCACTTTAGCCTGCAAAACAAATTAGGGGTTAGTTTTGGGAACCCAGACCCACTTGGGTCCCATTCTTTTAGAAGTGCAAATCTCATCTTTTCTAACCCATATTTGTTTTACATGAATCAAGTTCTTTTCCATGGCATACCTTCTTATAGGACAAGTATACTGATAATGCTCCGTTTTACCACAATGAAAACAAACAATATTTTAAGGTAATCCCACATATTTTCTATAAATAGGGTAAACGGTGCGCTTAGTCACAAAGCCTAGTCCTCTTTTACCTTGGTTACAGTGAGTGTTCAGCCAATTCAGTGCCTGTGAGGACCTGTTCCAGCGCTTGTTTGCAGCAAGGTCTGATTCTACTTATTTTATCTTTTCAAGCAATTTACTGTTCTCAACAAGTAGGGATTCAACCTTCTGTTTCAGTTCAAGAGACTCATTTTCAAGCTTAGTAAGGTTAGAAACAAAGGCTTCTTCTTTCATGCTTAAGGTCTCTTTGGATTTATTGAGGTCTTCATGCAAAACAATATTCTTCATATCAGTTTCAATTTTTTCATTTTTAAGAATTTTGTTTTCATGCTCTAATTCTCTAATATCCCTTTTTAGCTCAGAACATGTATCCTTTAACATGCAATTTTCAGAATTAATAGCATCACACTCATCCATCAAGGTAAATAATAACTCTTGAAGTTTTGCTTTATTTAGACCACGTACCTTATCCTTAAGCTGGGCTAGGCTGTCTATAGGCTCATCGTCTGAGTCAAAAGCACTTCTGGCCATAAGAGCTACAACAGCTTCATCTTCTTCAGTCCCTTCCTCGTCCTAGGTAGAATCTCCCCAAGCCGCGAGCATTGCCCTTGAGAACCACCTGGCTGAATTGTTTCCAACCTGTTTCCTGCCCTATTTCCTGGACTGTTCGGGCTCTTGTTCCTCTTTCAGTAAGGGGCAGTTTTTCACAATGTGATCATGTTTGCCACATTTGAAACATCCAGTGAACTATTCCCAGTCATTGTTTCTGCGCTTGCTGAGGTTCTTCTTTTTGTTGTTCTCTTTGACCTTTTTGAAGAACTTCTTGAATCTTCGGGTGATCATGGCCAGTTCTTCTTCATCAAGGTCTGAACCATCCTCTTCCAAAGCCTTTAGAGCAAGGCCTCGGTCTCTCTTGGTCTCCTCTTTCAGTTGAGAGCTTCTTCTAAGCTCATAAGTTTTGAGATTACCAATAAGCTCGTCCAAGGTGATTTTATTCATATCCTTGGCTTCTTGGATAGCCGTGACTTTGGCCTCCCATGACTGTGACAAAAATCGTAGGATTTTCCTCACCAACTCCTCGGTGGTGAAGGACTTTCCTAATGATTTTAGCTCATTAGTGACATGGGTGAAACGGGTGTACATCTCCATCACCGTTTCTTTATCACCCATCTCAAACAGTTCATATTTTCTCATAAGAAGCTCAATTCTTGATTATTTTACCTGATTTGTACCTTCATGGGCTACTTGCAAGGCATCCCAGATTTCTTTGGCTGACTCGCATTCGGAAATGCGAGTATAATCATCAGGACCAAGACCAAAATACAAGAGTTTTTTAGCCTTTGCATTCTTTTCCATCATCTTGAAATCTTCGGAATTGAACTCTTTAGGTTTTTGGTAAACTTTGCTTCCATCTTCGATCACTTTTGTGGGAATGAGTGGTCCACTCTTGATAAGCATCCATAACTCGTAGTCCTCAGCTTGAATGTAGTTTTCCATTTGGTTCTTCCACCAACTATAATGTTGACTATTAAAGTATGGTGGTCGAGTTATGGATTGCCCCTCAAGCATGCCATTGGTGTACTCACGTTTAGGATCTCTCAAGATGTTAATCTTTTAGATGAGAACCTGCTCTGATACCACTTGTTAGATTTGAGAGTACACAAACACAAGAGGGGGGGTGAATTGTGTTGGCAAATTTTCGCAGTTTCTGGGAACAAGTTTGGAACTTGTTTGGACGAACTGTTTTTGAAGTGCTCAGAAAGTGTAAAGCACCGAAAATAGGTGGAAAAGTGAGAACACAAGATTTTTACGTGGAAACACCTCGAGCCCAACCAAGGCGAAAACCACGACCTACTCCAGTAGGATTTTTCACACACTTCCACTAAACAGGGCTAAACACGTTACAAAGGTAACCTTCTCTGTTACAATTGCAACACACGTAGCTGTCTACCCTTAGACTAGTTACACACTACGTCCCAGTCTCCCAGACTTGGACACACTCACGTAATCACCTCCCCAAGATGAATTACACACATCCAAAGCCTCCCTAGGCTTGGATACACTCAACTTTCACTTTGATGAAAGAAGAGAATAAAAACACCTTACTTTTGTGCTTCTAACTAAGCGAATGTAAGGTACAATTTTTGCTCCTAGTATGCCAAGAAAGATGACCCCATTTTCACACACATTTTGAAGGTTTTTCTGAAAATATGATTTGCAAGTTAAATCCCTAGAAAAACCGTGTAAAAACTTTCTCAAAAATATTTATGAAATCGTGTGTATAAAACCGTGTGTGATAATCTTCAATGTGGAGGTGGAGAAGCTCCTTAAATAGTAGAGGGCAACAAGATCTTTGTGTGCTTGAGCCACAAGTATAAGATCTTTTTGCTCCTAAAAAGATTATGGAAAGTGACTAATATTTTCAGTAGCCAAATCCTGAAATTTCTTATCTTCTTATTCATATTCCAAAAATAAGAGTTTGATTTATTTTGTAAAAGATTTCCCTTAAAAACTAGACTCAAAATCTCCACAATATATTTTCAAAGCCAAAGATTAACTTATCCTGGGTTTAATAATAACAGAAAATTTATCTCAAATAATTTCAAAAACGTCAGACCAAGATTTGGAAAAAAACTGTGAAAAATCGTTTTGGCTTGAAAACAGTCTGAACCCTGATCTCAGAACTGATCTGAGACGGTGTTCTTAAAAATCATTCAAAGTAAAAGTTAAATCGAGTTCTTCCAAGTGGCATATTAACAAGAATCTAAGAAAATAAAACCTATGACAGACTAAGACTCTTGTTGAATCAACCGGACAACATCTATAGGATCTTGACTTGTTACTTCAATGCTGTGGTATTTACTCAGAACTGTTTCCTGAGCTGTTCCTGGAGTTCTTCATGTCTCTGATGCGCTTTGAGTTCTTTGCCATTCAACTGTTCTGAGGAACTGTTCTTAAGACCTGTTCTCGACCATGGTTAATCAAGCAATTTCAAAGTTTTCCAAACAGTATTTGGAACCTGTTCGATCAACACACTCAAGTATATATTCCATTTGTATTTGTTATCATCAAAACCTTACATTACATAATGATGGGGTCAACAATTTCCCAACAGAAGTACTTGGAGTCTTGGAAGTAGGGACTGTCACGATCGTTTGTCATAAAGAGCTGAAAGTTAGCTTGGACACTTAAGCAAGAGAAGCCAAATAGCAACAATGACGACAGGATACCTTGATAAATAATTGAATCAAATAAAAATGTATCCATAAGGACACCTACACCATGGCTTGGTTAGATATATGGTGGTCTTCAGCCAACCACAACTTGGATCATAGCAATGCTCTCATCCTAGTTAAACCTATACAGAAAGTGTATGACACTTTAGGGAAAATCTGGCACGAGTGAAAAGAAATATAGAAAGTACAAAAAGGAAAGTCTTACCACTACCAATCAAGAGTGATGTTCTGTAATTTAGGGATGGCAGTGTCCTTGACCTCCTCAATCATCTCTATTTGCCCTAGTCTGAGGGCCTCCACATACCTTATCTCGACATTCATTATTAGGATGCCCTCTTATTACTACATATTACAACCCAACATCTCTAAAATAAAGGGATAACATGCAAAGAACAGAAAAATGAAGGTAAGTAACTAGGAGTCTTACAATAGGAGCAATAAGAGGCATTAGGCTCTCATAAATGAACTCTCTATAATCCTATTTGTCTAAATAATAGGCACAATCCTACCCACCGAGGCACTTAGTGATCTACTCTAGGATAAGGGAAGAGGTGAACATGGTATATGGAGGAGGAGGATTTGGCCACTGAGGAGCCACTGAGCTTCGAATCACCCAGTGGCTTATCCTCCTTAAGGTGTCAAACATACCCAAAAATACCCTCGATGATAACCCTCTGGCGTAGAAGTGACCGGGCCTTCTAAATGCAAGTAGGGACACATCTAGCCTTTACCTAACTGTCCTAAGTCAGCGAAAGTCAACCAAAAATAAGCACCTTAACATGTCTAGAGAGATAAAAACATAGGGCAAAAGAAAGTTTCTTACATCCTCAATGATCTATTCATTTAAGGCTACCCAGAAGTTGTTAATGTCCTTGAGAATATGCGCCTTACTGGTGTGATTACTCCATATGGAATATGTCATGAAGAACACCTACTTGGCTCCCTTAGTTCTAGGACTGATCTTGAGAACTACTTGAGGAGCGAAAGCCGCAAAGCATAATAAAAGAAATCTAAGAAGCAATGTTGGCAAAAGAAATGGAAACATGAAAATTAAGCAAAATATGTAAGTGAAGCCTCCTCAAGCAATTTCGAGAATGCACCAAGCGTCACAATGGGGAGCTTATCCTTATCACAACTACGAAGAAGCTAAGCTTACAAAGCATAATAAAAGAAAAGCAAAGAAGCAATGTTAGTAAAAGAAATGAAAACATATAAATCAAGCAAAATATATAAGCGAAGCCTGCATCAAGAAATTTTGAGAATCCCCCCAAGATCATAATGGGGAACTTCCCCTTACCCCAACTACAAACCGCTCTCATAGACTTCAGACGGATGGCAAAAGTTATCGTGCCCTAGTCGAGATTGTCCACCATAATAACATTTTGTAAGGTTGCATCTAATGAAAATGGCATCGATTGTCATCATCAGCAACAATGGTGCAATTGAACAAGAATGCCATGAAAAGGTAGACTGAAGAACCCTCCAAGACCTCCTTAATGATGGGGTACTATATGGAGTTAGATTTGAGGGACCATATGGTCCACATCTTAACCGCAGACCTAAACAACTCTTTGTGCTTCTACCTCTCTGACATAAATTTTGAGTAGTACTTCAATGGATTTGACCAAAATGGAACTCTAGTCAGCGTGCAGAAGTTTGTACCGTCATAATCATCTCTCTTGAAGGAAAATAGTAGGTATTGATTGTGTTCCGAATCCTATCCATTCATCCCC
Organism: Carnegiea gigantea; assembly: GCA_029747015.1. Classification (NCBI taxonomy): domain Eukaryota; kingdom Viridiplantae; phylum Streptophyta; class Magnoliopsida; order Caryophyllales; family Cactaceae; genus Carnegiea; species Carnegiea gigantea. The sequence continues at coordinate 31,227 of JAKOGI010003155.1, read as the reverse complement.
TGAGGAGGCAATGATATGTTAACTCCAGGGCCCACAGACCTTGATAAGGAGATTGAAGCTAACATACATCACCATCGCCCTAATACCATAAGGAACCTAGGCACTCGATGTCCTTCAGGTTTTCGTACCTTTTCACTAATTCTCGATTTTGCAAAAGAAAAAAAGAAAGTGAGATCATCAGAAAGAGTTCAAGAAAACTCAGGAGTTATCAAAAGAAAAGAGCATTAAATCATATGAAAAAAGAGAAAACTATCATGCCCTATGAAACAATGGTTGGAATGTGCCGTGCCTATCCTCTCAATATAATAGGTTAAAGGTGTTGATCTAGCTACTAGATGTCTAGAACCTAATCCCATAGTCATCCTCTAACAATCTTTCACTTTCACAATATCATGGGTAGGATTGCAAACTAGCCATTGTCTATATGCAAATTCTAGAACTTTAGGTTCACAAATTGAAAAGGTGAAATTCCAATTCCTACAATGTACAAATTAAGACATTGCAAAATTTTCGCCACTAAGAATTTAGTAGAATGAAAAATTAAAACATGCAAAAACTATGTGTAAATTTCACTTGTAACAGTTCCCTACATTCCAGAATGATTCTTTGTACAGAAATTTGCCCATCAAATCCTCTAAAATGAAGGTTCATACAACCAACACACGTTAATCCTCAAATCCTACACATGGGCGTGCAATTCAAAATTTTCACTAAAAACCAATGTTATAAATCTCGTACCATGCCTTTGGTATGCCGATTGCACGCATCATTTTGCATTATAAGTGGTACAAAAAACCATCCGAATGTGTACCAAAAAAATCTCGATCCATACTGCTCTTTCTCGTCCAATTTCAGCCATCTCAGACCATACCGCTTAATTCTAAATACAAATCGCACAAACTACCAGGTTTGGACCAAAAAATAAATGTCCAATATCATTTATGAAGCCAGCTAGGCTGCAACAATTAATACAAGTCTTACTTTTAGCCTATCGGTGGTTGCATGGCTCTTTGACCCTATTTATAGGGATCTTGACCTGGAGCTATCATTCCCATGTGATGTGGAACAAGAGAAGACACAAGCAACTTGCTTACTCCTCCCTTGATTGGCGCTTCTTTGTCCGAATCATGATCCTACCGTTTCTTTAGATAAAATATGCTTTCAAAATTATAATGTGCACACAATTCTTTTTAGTATTTAAAAAATGGTACGAGCGGGTACCAATACAATATGTATCACTCTAACTTAAAACCAATACAGGTGCTAGGATGATATTTGTAACTTTGCTAAAAACATTACTTAAGTGAATAATGCAGAAACAAACAAGAGAAAGCTATTACATTGTGAGATGATCCAAAAACAGAGGTCCTTGAGCTTGAGGAGAGCCGACAAAGGAGGTTTTGAGTGTTATAAGTTGAATATGGAGGAACGCAAGGAGAAGTAGCCGAATGGTTGCGAGTAGGTTCCAGATTACCCCATTCGAAAGTAGCGGCATGCCTAATCGTACAGCAACTTCAACAATTGTCTTAGCTGTGTTCAATCATATCGTTGTGATGTCATTTTAGAAATAATGATTTGTTTGCCTGGGCATGAGCAATGTCCATTCATTTGTATGAAACTCATAACCACGCAAAATAAATGGTTAGCACCTTTTCAACTTTGTCTCGTTGTGTCAAAATTTTTAAAAGAAAAACCCCTTCTTAAATTTTTAAACTGCTGCGACACCTTCAAGCCTCAAATTTTTTTAAGAGGTATGAGACATTTGAGTCTCAAAATTTTTAAAACAAGCATGAGACCTTCAAGCCTCAAATTTTTAACAAGTGTAAGATCTTTAACCCTCAAATTTTTAAATAGGTGTGAGACCCTCATGCCTCAATTTTTAAACAGGTATGAGACCTTCAAGCCTTAAATTTTTAATGGGTTTGAGACCTTCAAGTCCTCAAATTTTTAAACAGGTGTGAAACCTTCAATTCGCAAATATTTTTTAAACAGATGGGAGACTTTCAAGTCTCAAATGTCTTAATAGGTGGGAGATCTTCCAGCCTCAAATTTCTAACAGGTATGAGACCTTCATGCATTAAACTTTTTAACAAGCATGAGATCTTCAAGCCTCAAAATTTTTAACAGGTGCAATACCTTCAAAACTGACGATATTTTGGCCATTTCTGGACACAACTTCAACTTTTACGGAGAGATATAGATCACTAACCCTTGTCAAACACTTTAGTTTGAACTATACTCTCACATTTTCAACATTCTCCTCCTCAGTAGGACATGGGCACCTCGGCAAGGCCTAGACCCTGAATGTTCTCATGAATTCACTTTAATTTTGCATGTACATCCATCCTGCATTACATTACATCTTTGTGCCTTCACCTTAGCGACCTTAGCTAAAGCAGAGGCTCCTTTGAGCACCAAATTGATTCCCACGGGTTCTTAGACGAACTGCATGCTTGCATGTCCTTTGCATTGTCACTTAGTGACGATAGTTATTAACCCACCAAGAATGAAGCAACATTATACTTCAATTCTAAAAAGTCAACCCTCAAATAAAATATTTTCTCATGTAAAAAAATTCTTAAAAAGCTTTAAAAGCATCTCAAGGTGACAATACCATTAGTGGCAATCAAGCAACTCTACATATAATTATGAAAATTTTGTGAATAAAGTATCTTGCTTTTAGCTCTCGTTTTAACAATTTACCTTGTTAGCACTATGAAAAGGCAGCCTTTCACTCTCACTAAGCACCTTTTCTCACCTAGAGCAAACTCTACATATTTCTCTCTACATATCACACCTAGGAGAAACTCTCCCTCTCTTCACAAAAACATTTTCAAGCGAAAAAATTTATAAATTTTTTTCCCTATCAAACTCTTTTAATATTGGACTAAGCCTTCAACAAACCGTAAGACATTTGAGGGAAAGGAATGAACTGCAAGTTTGCTTCACCAATCACTTGGATTAAGGTAGTTCCTAAGGGTCATTAACCAAGGAAACAATTTGCTTACAACTTTCCATAGCTCTGGTTCTTAATAATCATGTTTCTCTTCGATCCTCCATGACTGCTTGTTAGTTGTTCATTCTTTTGCACATAAAACAATACTATGTTCATAATACAGTGACCACTAGATTTATGGCTTTTGTACATTGCTTTTCATTATAAAAATAGGCAGCTAATACGTAGTAATCAAAAATGCTCTTCGTGCTATTTGTGTTACTAATGATAAAATCATGAAAAGTATCTTTTTTGTGGAATCAAAAAATAAAAGTTTTTATACATTCATTTCTAGTATAGATCGCTTTTCGAAACAGGTGGTCTAGTGGTGGTTTTCACCATTCATTGGACAATCTATTCTAATGGTTCATAGCCATGGAGTCTTAATCCCCATTTGGGACATCTAGAGTTATAGTTTGTAACAAAATCCTTTTCACTTATTGAAAATCATGTCGTGTCACATGGTTGCCCACTCAGTTTAACAACTCAATTGGAAGAAAGAACTGGGGATTTTATATAAAATTATGGGTTGTACATTGCCTTGAACATGTGATGGAAACTCTAAAATTAAACTTCTAATCCATCCTGATTCATAAGCCCACGGAACCAACATTTTGATAATGTCGATCTCATGCATCTCTCAAATGAGGGTGGTTGTGGAGAAAAGTTAATGAGCCTCTAAGAGCCTCGAGCGTGACCCTTGTGGACTGTCGAACTACTGGCCCTGGCACTTTCACTTATCTGCAATGTGTTCGTGAAACCCCCAATCACACTAAAGGGGGTGCAATAGAGTAAATGGGTATATATCCACACAATTTTATTGTTTTCTACAACTTCATAAACTTAATACCAAGCTGTCAGAGTTGGGTCAGCCGTTCGTTCACCTTAACTTCACAATTATTTTATACGAAGTGTACATATGTATACTGTATGCAATTAATAAATGTTTTCCATATTTTAACATCTCATTCAGTTTAACTAATATTTTACTATAGACTGTAAATCGCATGAGGTAAGAGTTAATTATCCGATCTGAGGCAAAATTATCCGACTTGAATTCGAGATAGAAAAATTTGAGTTTGCGTCTAATAACACAATCCGAATTCGAGTCAAATTCAGATCAGAACTGGAGGAGGGATAAAATCCGATCCGACTTTCAATTCAATCTGACTAATTTTTTAAATATTTTAAAATTAAAATTTAAGTTTAAAATTTAAATATTCAGAACCAAACAATAATATACATACCCTCCCACTCTAACCCATGTTGCCAACCCAGCCCACCTCCCTATTTTATTTAATTTTTTTGGTCAGCAATTGTTTTGTCTTTAACATGTAAAAGTTAAAACATTGAACCCTAACACTCTCTCCTCACAGCCCCCCCATTACTCTCTCTCTTAGTCTCTCCTTGCGGTCACTAGGGGTGTTCATGGTTCGTGTACACTAACCAAAGGAGATTTCGGTTCGGGTACCCGAAATTTCAGGTCGGCAAAATTGTGAACCGTATCCGAACTGAAACTTTCGGGTAATCGAAATTCGGATACCCGAAAATTTCGGGTCGGGTTTCCGGTTACCCAATAACCCATTTTTTCTAAAATATTTTTTTCTACTTTGCCTAATAATTTTCTTGTACCTATAGTATAATTATTTCTATTTATGCTATAAAACGTTGTCGTATTGAGACAATTTGCACTTTAAATTATTACATGATATGACAATATCACCAGATATCTTATCACCATTCACATTTCAATTAATTCACACTTCCATAAGGCGTAAACTTGTTAACATTATATTCATGCCCAACGCATTCAAATAAAACAATGCAACGAAGTTAAAGTACTTGTCTTCTTCGGGTTTGGGAATACTTGACTTACAAAGTCTTTGGGAAAGGGATAATATAAAAAAAGTTTCAAAAAAGTTTAAAAAAAGCTTCGCGTTTTCGGGTACCCAAGTTTTCAAAATGCCCGAACCGTACCCTAACCAATAACCAAAAAAAAATATTGGTTCGGGTACCTGAACTAAAATTTTCAAATATTTCGGTTTCGATACACGAGATTTCGGATCGGGTTGCGGGTTTTCAGTTCGGGTTATTGGTTACGGATAGTTTTGAACACCCCTAGCGGTCACAGACATCGCTAGTTGCCACTTCGACAATCATCGTCCCACCGCTCAGCCATCGTGGACTCATTCTCGCAGTGTCGCCACTCAGCTCCCCGGTCCTGGCTCGTCGTTCACTTGTTCTCTCTCTTGGAGCCTCAGTCGTTGCTCCTTCTAATCATCTTCTCCAGTTCGGTATCCCCAAATCCCCATTTTACTTGTTCTTTTTCATTCGTTATGATTATCATTGGAAGATGTTACTTTTGCGATTGTGTTCGTTATGTGATTCTATTATATGATGACTCTGCTTCTGAAAATTTCTAAGTCATTAGAGTTATTCACCCCTCTTTTCTCGTTTGTTGCTTTAGAATCTTGGTGCTAAGACCTTAATTTTGGAAAGGGCATCTATATTCTTTTTTTCTTTTTGTTGATGTGACTTTAGTAATTTGGTATCTTTTGACAAAACCCTAGACTTCCTGAAATTGTGTGTCCCCCTTTTGCACCTCTAATAAGCTCATGGGTTCACTATATTGATGAAGAAATTAGAAATCTAAAAATTTTAGCCTAGCCCTTTTGATTATTGAATTTTAAAAAGTCAGGGTTGTCATATAAATGTCATTTGTCTACAGATCTTAGGCATAGATGAGAGCATTTAAGTTTTAGATTGTTCACTTACTGGTTTTCTTCAAGACACTTTATTGCTTACTTTGATTCTAGCTTTAATTAATTTGGCTTTGTCAAACATTAGATGAAATTCAATTGCCTTAAGTTGTTTTTTAATTAAGACTTTAAGACAATTCTTATTCTTTTTTATAGGTAACAATAGCAATGATCAACATCAACATAGTGATTCGTCTGATCCCTGTGATGTGCAATCAGCTCAAGGAGAATCATTTGCCCCCAAAGGTATGCCAAATACCCAAATTGCACCTGAGATGACATAAACCAAGCCAACACGAAGCATTTTGCTGTTGAAACAAACAATAATGGTGTTGATAGTGGATCTAAGAGGAAGCCAACTTAGCAGTGTGGCAGCACTCTGAAAGGAAGTCCATCAATGAAAAAGATAAGGCAATTTGCATGGGCTATAAAGGAATTTTTGCTGGTGGAGATAGGATTGGTGCTACAGATTTGAAAGACCATTTACAAAGATGTTTAAAGGTGAAAATCAAGCAGATATTAGGCAAACTCTCTTGAAAGCAACAGTTAGTAGGGATAGTTCTACTATTACAATGGGAAAATACAAATTCAAGTCTGAGGTTACAAGAAGTGAACTATCAAATATGATTGTTTGCATGGATATTCTCTTACTATGGTTGATCATATTGGGTTTAGAAGATACTCAAAAAGTTGAAGCCTGATTTTAAAATGATTTCAAGAAATACTTTGAGATTTGAACTTCAGTACTTATACAGAGGAGAGAGAAAGCTAAAAAAATTATTATCAATAGTTGAGGGAAGGGTTGCTATTACAACCAATATGTGGACTTGTAAGAATCAAAAGAAGGGGTACATTGCTACAACAACACACTTTATTAATAATAATTTTTGGATTTTGCAAAGTCAACTTATTAGATACTTATCTTATTTAACCTATCTTGGACTTTCTTCTGATGTATTTGATTTAATGTGATATTATCTATTTAATTCTTTGTTTATTTTTTCTTAGATTGAATTGTTTTAGGTTTGCATATGTCCCATGCCAACATACCAAAGAGACCATAGTTAAAGTGTTGCTTGAATGCTTGGTTGATTTCAATTTGGATGAGTGAATATCTACTATTATTGTGAATAATTGTATTACCAATGACAATGTGGTAGAGGGTTTGCTTGAAAAGCTTGATCCTATTATGCTCATTTTAGATGGTAAATTTTATATATACGGTGTTGTGCTCAAATTTTGAATTTGATTGTTAAAGTTGGGTTGGATGTCATTGGTGATGCAACTGAAAAAGGTCGTGATGTAGTCACTTTTTGGACAACAACTCCCAAAAGAGTTGAGAAATTTGAAGATGCTTGTAGAAATTTTAAGATCAGTGGAGGTAGAAGCTTGTCTTAGATTGTAAGACAAGACGGAATTTGACATATGAAATGTTGGAGATTGCTCTTATCTTATAACGCACCGACCCCTCACGGGCCATGGATAATTATCATGAACGGCGTCGAGGATCGTCGACTGACCCCACAAATCATTGCAAGTCTTTCAGGCATGCTTGGTCCTCGCTCACACACTGCATGAAAAACTTTCCAGGAGACCACCCATCCTAAGATTGCTCCACAGCAAGTACGCTTAACTATGGAGTTCTTAAGACTGGGATTCCCAAAAAGAAAGGTAATATAAGTAGTCACATCAAATTCTTTTAAGCCACACTTCAGGTATTACAATCACCACCACTTGAAACGTACAATGTTCTCATTGTGCCTCACTCACCGGCCGACTTACAAGTCCTCTTGACCAATGGTTCATCCTAGTGTATTTGCCCCGCCAGGTGACTATCTAAGGCTCTCCCATCCACTGGCAGAGTTCACGGTCGCGGCTCGACTTTGATACTATCTATAACACCATGACCCCTCACAGGTCGCGGATAATTACCATGAATGGCTTTGAGGACCGTCGACTAACCCCACAAATCATTGCAAGTCTTTTCGGCATGTTTCGTTCTCTCACATACACTGGCTAAGAAACTTCCCAGAAGGTCATCCATCCTAAGATTGCTCCACAGCAAGCACACTGAACCATGGAGTTCTTAAGACTAGGCTTCTCGGAAGGAAATGTGATATAAGTAGTCACTTCAAATCCTTTTAAGACATACTTGAGGTGTTGCATATCTATAAAGTGGTGTTTGCTCGATTGAAGAAAAATACAAAAGGAAAAGAGGAAGAATTCCTTGACCTACTCCATATGAATGGCAAATGGCAAAGGATCTTTCTGATAGACTGGCATTATTTAGGAGGACAACTAACGCATTTTCAGGTAGACACTATCGCACTGAAAATTCATATTTTCAAAAAGTTTGTGAAATAATATTGGCTTTAAGAGAGCGATTGTGTTGTGAAAATAGTGTGATTGAAGAGATGGCGGGAAATATGATTTTGAAATTCAACAAGTATTGGGATGTAATTAATGACATTTTTGCAATGGCATCAATTCTAGATCCTAGGAAGAAGTTAGAATGTGTGTCCTTCTATTTTCATCTTATTTATGGTGATGGGTATGAGTTTGAATGTGATAGAATCAAATGGTTTTTGGTTCACATAGTTGATGATTACAAGGGCACAATGTATTTTACGAATAAGTCTTCTGCCTCGTAGACAATGGAGTTAGATGCTATTCTTGGGAAATGATCATTTGATGAGATAGATGATTGTAAGAACTTGTGGGAAAGCATGTGCTATAAGCACCACTCAAAGGTCTTATAAATCTAAAGTTGATGTTTATTTGGAGGAAGAGAGAAGTTCATTATAGATGAGCAAAAATTTAGCATTTTTGCATGGTGGAGTGCTGACTCGGGCAAATGCCTATTTCTACGGTTCTTTCGGAGAGTGCATTTAGTGTGAGTGGGAAATTTGTTAGCCACAATGTAATAGACTTCATCCAACAACTGCACAAGCTTTGATGTGTCTTCAAATTTGGCTATTTGAGCAATTCAAAGGCAAGTATTTATTGAAGCTTTCTTTAAACATATCTTTTGGTCTTTTACATCTAATATAATTTTTTTAATCTAATTTCATTATTCTATTTCTTGATGCTACAAAAAAGAATGATTTGGCATTAGGTACCAGCCTTGACGATAAAGATGTGGATGTTCAATCTCAAGGAGAAAGCCAAGGTAATATTGGTCTTTTATATCTTTTATTTCAAAAATTACATTTCTATTTTTCATTTTAATTAATTCATGTATTCACTATTTTGTGGATTGTGGATTACAAATTGGAGAAAGTTGGAGACTAATAGAGGAGAAGGGCTAAATGGAGCAAGTAAACGATTTGTACTATTAATTTTTTTCTTTTTATGAGTAGGACATGTTATTTGTAATATTCCAGATGCATCACGTACCTGTTAAGACTTGTGTTTGTTGAAACATGTTGTCATTTTGTTGAGTGTGAAATATGTACCTTCTTTTATTCTTCGTTTAGCTTAAATGTTCAGTGTTCGGTTAATAAGATAGACAAACACATATTACCACATCAACAGGTGGGAAGAATATAGAAAAATTGTATAAAATTATTACATGGCAAAAGGAATTGTTTCGGATTGGATTGAATCCAACTCCAATACGATCAAACTCGGATCGGCTCCGAAGGTTCTCCTTCGATCCGTTGGATCGAATTTTTGGATCCAAATATAATTAGATGCGGATTCAAATGCTCTAATATCCTCCGGATTTGATCCGTTGACATCCCTAACTCCCACTCCTTTTCCCTTCCTTCAAAGAGAAAAACGGAAGGTAAGGGGGGAGATATCCATCTTTTCTTTTAGTTTGGAACTGAATGGCCACCTGCAATGAGTGGTGTTATATTTAAACTACCATCTCAATTTATTAATATTTAATATGAAGTGGGAGAAATGAGTTGAGAATCGAAACATACATTGACTAATTGCACATTGTATGCTACAAATTATACATGACATTCGGTGTTATTCTCCTTGTAGCTTTTGCCTAAGGTTGATAGTTTAATTGTCTAGCATATACTCTACCCGGCGGAGGCGACAGGGATACAGAAAACACTATCAACTGATTTTCTAATCAATGAAGGACAGCAAATCGAAGCACCCTTGAATAAATTGTAGAGTATTCGTCTTTTAAATGACATGGTGAGAGTGTAAATCTATGGTTGCAAGAATTTTTTTCATCCTGATTTTCCTTGCAGGACATCTATATCAAACTATACAAATATTTGTTCATGTACAATAGCGGATTAAAAAATTTTGTATAGTGGTGTCCATTTTTTAAATTTTTATAAAATTTAACAATATCAATTAATTTTTAAGAATGTCCAAATTAAAATGTTTCAAAAATTTTTACACCAAAAATGACAAATGTTTTTCGAAAAATGGGGCATCCCTTGATACCTCCAAGATGAATCCCCCCTTCTTCCTCATATAAGCGAGCTTCAATGGATATATACTTATATAACTTATGGGAGTACATATTCATAAAACACAATATTAGAATTTCTCGCTGCAGGAGGAAACTTTTCAATATGGGAAAAATAAATAAATCAATAGTCAATAATGCATAGCAAGTAAACAATGGTATCAAGAGAAAGATCTTCCATAGAACGTCATCTACAAGTTTAAATGTTTAATCAAAATTATTCTCGAATATGGTATTAGAGGTTTTTAAATTTTTATTTTAAGTGAGAGGTTGAAACTCTATAGGCCTTCAATAATATATTGACAAGTTAAGGACGACCATATGCGGCGTTACGATTCGTATTCAGGGGCATTTGCATAAGAAAATGTGCTGGAGTATAAAAATCTTCTCCAAGTTTCAACTATTAATTTAAACTTACAAAGGAGAGTTATGGGATCGAGCTCAGAAGGTTGCAACTTATTCTCTTTCATGCATTTCTATAAATTATAAGCTCGTCATTACCATCAATAACAAAACAGTGAAGATCATGGGGATAAGATCATGGGTCGATTAATGAAATGAAAAATGGTACATATTTTGCTATGAGATGTTGCTGACATGTCTTGCTTTTACTTGAAGGCTACAATACAATGTATTAAATCGAAAAAAAAGTGATATGATTGAATAGTAAAAGGATGTTGCGACCTAGAAATTTACAAATTGATATTTCTATCTATAATTTTTCACATTTATAACATTACACATATGATACATCTTTCCATATAGGGTTAACTTGATTAGGATATCATTTTATATTCATTGAGAAAGTCTTTGAACGTTAAAGCTTTACAACCCATAGTTAATTATAATTACTAAAACTTGGTGATTTGGAATAATAAAACTCATTAGTTTAGATTCAGATAGGATATTTTGAAGTGTCTTACTGTAAGACATTTATCATCAAGAAGTATGCCCAATAAACTACAAGTTTGGCCGCATATTAATTTTTTTCCTTTTCTTTTCTTAGCTACACATACATTATTAAGATATCATGCTGAATGTTACACGATTAATCGACCGCCTGTTGAGACACTAGATTCATTCATTGCTACCCAATTGTCATATTTTCCTTGATAACTCTAGCTCAAAAACTGTACTTCTCAACTTTATGAACTGAAAACTTCAGAATTATATCTCCTATATCTCCGAATTCAAGAGCATTTAACCATACTAATCTTCTTTATTGGTACTTAATTGTACCCCGAAAACACACACACTACTTTCTTACCAATAGCTAAGCTCCAACCAACATTCTTGCCGTAGTTATTTAGTAAAACCACTTAAGTGGTTTTGAGATTAATATATGTGCATATGAAAACATCATCCTCCTAACCATCAGATCTTCAAGAGGAAAAATTTATGTATTGTTTGTATATCAATTAGTTTATCTATTATGTGAGCTAGCAAGTTTAGGTAGTTTGGTTATTGTACTCTTTGATTATATGTATTGTAATCTTGTAATTTTCTTATTCATGTTATACCATATCTTTTCTAATCAATATAAGCAGTACAGCCATGGAGAGGGCCATGGAAAACATTCTCTCCCAACTCAAATTCTTCATGGTATCAGAGCCTTGTCCTCAAATCTATTAAATATTTAATCCTCTTTGCAATGTTATAACTTCTGATCCGAAAAATATGATTTTTCGAGTGGGCCCCACATATGCCACCTATGGGCTGGGCCAGATTAGGCGGGGTACATCTGGCCCTTGTGGGATCTTTGGTTCCCAGCCAGAAGCTCAACGGAGCAAATGGTGCAGCGGCCCATTAGGGAAGCCTCCCGTACGAAATTACTATTTTGCGCCTTTCCTACAGGAACTGTGAATACCCCCTACCTACCTCGGAAAACGGGTTCGCTTTGTGACACATTTTTTCATTCCTCCTAAATTCTCTCTTTACTACTTTGTCTTTTACTAGGACCCCCATTGACTTGACCATCGGAGAGGCATTCCCCGAATCTCAACCCGGGGGTGCCTTTTTTGCAGGTTCGGCGTTCAAGGAGAAGGTCTCCAGGTGTTCTGTATGTGCCATCACGCAAGCCCGCTCTCACACCACATCATCCTAAGCAACACAAGAAAATCCTAAAGCAAATTTGGCACTGTCTGTGGGGAAAGTGTGGTGAACGATGGTAGTCAATGAAGCGACACAGGCATAGGTTCGAAGAGGCAATGTACCCGTGATATAAGCCTCGGTACCTCCTGAGGTACAAGACACCTCGGAGAGCTCCCGATAAATCCCCGTTCGGTCGGGCAACACCCATTCGAGTGAGAGGCATACGTCATGATGGACGCGCTCAAGAACCTCATATTCACCATGACCGACACCATCATGCAACGGCTAACCGAACAAGTGAAGAAAGCCATGGAGGCCACGAACGCAGCGAGGCCTCTCCTTACCTTTGATTACGTGCCCACTGTGGGCCGCGAGCCATCCTATACACACGCCCCCATTTGATCACATCACCACAATGACGAGGTGAGAGAGGTCGTTCGACTAAACAAGGACACACGATCCCGGGGCGAAAACCACAACTGGTCCATCGGAGCAGACGCCCTGCAAAGTCGTTGCCCAAATTTGGGGCAACCAGTGAAATCAACCATAGTCTCGACACCGTATGTGACGCATTCTCGATGCACCACCTGGTTCAAGGAATGGGAGCAGACCTCAAAAACCTGAGAGGAGGTCTCGAGTCGACTATGCACCCCCGAGCGTCGCTTGGACCGGGGACGCACTCGCAGTCGTCTCACTAAAGACCTGCACGGTTAGGGTTCCGGCCATTATCATCGGCCTATGCGCAGCCCCCTGAGAATTGTTTTCCCTGAAGAAGTACGTCTGTAGTGGAGGTAGAAAGCCGCCTTGAGACCCCCATCACGATGTCAGGAATGGCCGCTTAGATGGGGACCGTTCCTTTCTCAACTCCTTTCAGCGTAGAGATAATTAATGCTCCCCTATATGGTAAGGTGGAGATGCCCACCGTGGGACTATACGATGGGATCACGGATCCGGAGGAGCACCTGAGGGTGTATAAGGCTCAGATGTACGTCCAGGATGTCGACGACGCCGCATACTGCTATTACTTCCCCGCTACTCCGAAGGGGACGTCTTTGTTCAATAGCTTAGCTATAAGAAATGTTTCTTGCTTTCAAGATCTGGCCGATAGATTTTTCAGCCAATTCATCGCTAGTCATAAGGAGCTTCGGACCAGCATCCACTTATCCAAGATTAAATAGAGACCACAAGAGTCTCTAGTAGAGTTTGTTAAGTGCTTCCATCAGGAGGCGGTCTTGATCCCAGATATGGAGGATTGGGTGGCATATACCTCTTTCTTGAACGGCCCAAAGAGTGGTCGATTCAAGTTCTCTTAGACCGAACAGAACTAGACGACATTGGCTGATGTGCTAAGGAAGGCCATCAACTTCATCTGTGCAATGGAGATCTGCGCAGAGTGCACAGGCGCCTCCAAGATAGCCAAGGCCTTGGTTGATAGGAACACTGGATGAGGAGATTGGAGGCTGAGGCTTGAGGTCAGAGATTCACGCTTCACCACATACCCCCGAAGCATACTTATGGAGGTGAAGGAGCACCCAATATTGAAGAGATCGCAACCAATCACCATGGGTCCAAAACCACACAATGCAGAGAAGTATTGTGAGTTTCATGAGCAAAACCGGCCACCTCCCAATGCAAAGAGTTAAGGAAGGCCCTTCATGAGCTGGCCGATAAGGGACAGATAGACTCGTTCTTGAAAAGAGAACCGCGATTTCTCTGACAGGAACGTGAACGTACATGACTAGAATCTGCAGATGAGAAGTGTTCCACCGAAATAAATGGCCAGCATTACGGGTGGATACGCAGAGGGTATCACTCAATCTGCTTAGAACCGTCAGCTCCGAGGAGCGCTGCAGGTTCTCACAGCTAAACAAGAAAGCTATGTTACGGTCCTGATGATGGTAATCGATAGAGGAGGGGGCCCACACTTTACCTTGGCTCACAATTACCCATTGGTGGTTGAGATGAAAGTCACCAATGCCATTATTCGACAGATCCTGATCAATACTGAGAGTTCAGTGGATATCATCAAGTGGGATTATTTGAAGAAGCTCAAGCACCCAGGGACAGAGATCGTCCTTCTCGTACATTCCATTTTGGGTTTTGGGGGGTAAGAGGTGAACCCCACAGGAGTGATCTGCCTCCCACTGCGATTTGGGAACAAGGCCAAGGCAAGTAACGTAGAGGTGGATTTTTTCGTGGTCGACGTCCTCATCGCCTACTATGTCATTTTGGGGTAGCCAACTCTACATAAGGTGAAGGGGGTCATGGCCTCATATTTGCTTTAGCTACAGTTCGTAGCTTGTGATGGGATTGTTGGAAAATTACAGGGAGGTCAACGGTCTGCCACTTGTGGAGCGGTCAGTCGAGCGTGGACCCACAGGACGTCCATCTTCGAATAAAATGCTGTGAAGTAGGCCTCCCTTTTCTACCAAATCCTTAATAATACAAACGCTCACTTTGGCTGAACCCAAACGGCCACATCCTGAGGCCATCGATGACATTGAGGAAATCCCCCTGGACGAAGAATGTCCAGAGCGAACAGTTCAGCTAGGCTGGGAGATGGAGGCCTCCACCAAACACTTCTTGGTTATACTCCTATAGAAGTACCAGGATGTCTTCGCCTTCGGTCCTGAGGAGATGCTCGGTATTGACCCCGTAATAATGGAGTACCAGTTAAACGTAGATCACAAGTCGGTGATCTAAAAGAAGCGACACATGGGCCCTAGAGGATCACGGCAGTGACCGCAGAGGTGTAGAAATTGTTAGAGGCAGGTTTCATTTGAGAATGCCAATATCCTAAGTGGATCTCAAACATGACGCTTGTTAAGAAACCTAATAGGACATAGACGATATGCGTGGATTTTACCAATCTGAACAAGGCGTGCTTAAAAGACAGCTACCTCCTACCAAAGATCGACAAGCTATTGGATGCCAGGGTAGGCATGCTCTATTGAGCTTTATGGATGCATTTTTAGGGTACCACCAGATACCCCTATGCCCCTTACTTAAAGACCGCGTTTGTGACCGATCGAGGTGTATACTGCTATAAGTTAATGCCCTTCAAGTTGAAGAATATAGGGTCCACCTACCAGCATCTGGTAAACAACTCTTTGAACCCCTAATCGGGCAAACCATTGAGGTATATATGGGCGACATGATAGTCAAGAGTATGCTCGACGCTGAGCATGGCCAGCATCTGCGAATGACGTTCGATATCTTATGGACATTCGGCTTGAAGCTCAATCCAATAAAGTGTGTGTGGTGTCCAAAGAAGAAAGTTCCTTGGGCTTTATGATCAGCAGCTGGGGGATAGAGGCTAACCATAATAAAATCCAAGCAGTGCTGGACATGAAACCACCGCGAAACATCAAGAAAGTCCAGCAGCTAAATGGATGCATTGCAGCCTTAGGACGTTTCATGTCCAGGTCAACAGACAAATGTCAACCATTTTTCCACATCCTATAGAGACATACCAACTTCGTTTGGGACGCAGAAGCCGATGAGGCCAAAGATAGCTAGCCACCTCCCTGGCGCTTGAGGCAACCCTGGCTCATTTGCCAAAGATAGCTAGCCCCCTCCCCGATGAGACATTCTTACTCTACCTGGAGGTCTCAGAATAGGCTGTGAGCATGGTCCTGACAGTCGAGAGGGCCAAGAAGCAGATCCCAATCCACTGTATAAGTTATGCGAAAACTATCCCTTAATCGAGAAGTTTGCTTATGTGTTGGTAATGGCTAGCTAGAAGTTGCGGCCGTACTTTCAGGAGCATAAAGTGATCGTCCTTACTAACCAACCTTTGAAAAACGTGTTGCAAAGGCTAGACACTTCCGAAAGGCCCTTGAAAGAGATAGTGGAGTTATCTCAATATGACCTCATCTTTGAGGCACATTGAGCAATTAAGGCCAAAGACTTAGTGGACTTCCGGGCCAAAAGCACCAATACTCCTCCGGGTATGGCCTTGCCTCCCCCCTTGGACTCTTTATATGGATGGCTCCTCCATTAAAGATGGTAGTGAAGCCAGCCTGATCATCAAGAGGCCCCAGGGAGAGCGGCATAAGCAAGCACTAAAGTTCATGTTCAAAGCATCTAATAATGAAGCTGAGTATGAAGCCCTCATAATGGGCATGGAATTATGTTACACCACAGGGGCAGACTCGGTCTGAGAGTTCTCGGATTCTTAACTCATGGTCAGCTGACTCAACGTGGAGTACGAAGTGAAGGAAAACATTATTGCACCCTATGTCAGATAGGTACGCGAAGCCACACGGTTATGGAAGCATTTCTCGATAACGCACATACTGCGGTTGGAGAATTGACAGGCGGATGCACTATCAAAGCTGGCTACCTCCTCCAAAGGCAGGAAGCCAAAACGAATCCATTGGGAAACTTTGACAAAACGGAGCATCGATCCTCACGAAATACTTTGGCTGGACAGAAGCTCCACCTAGGTATACCCTATTCGCACGTACTTCGCGAACGGCATGCTCCCCTTAGACCCCAAGGAGGCAGATCGCGTGAAAAGATGGGCAAATTGGTTCATACTATATGATGGGATCTCATACGAGCGGTCATATGCTCGGCCGCTTTAACTCTATGTGACCTTGGAGATAGGAAAGAAAATACTAGAAGAAGAATTGTATAAAGGACTATGCAATTCTCACATTGCTGGCTGTGCTGTAGTAGTTATCGCAATACGAACTGGCTACTACTGGCCTTCCCTATGCGAAGATGCTAAGAACTTGGTTCGCACCTGTGATAAATGCTAGAAGTTCGCTCCCATCCAGCGATAGCCCACCACACCCCTGACACCAATTATCAGCCCCTTATCGTTTGTCAGCTGGAGCACGGACATACTAGGACCCTTCCCCAAGGCCATGGGCCAACGTAAGTACCTCTTCACAACGGTGGACTACTTCACAAAATGTGTAGAGGCTGAGGCCGTCGCCTCCATTACTGCAGCCGAGGTCCAGAAGTTCATTTGGAAAAATGTAATAATTTGCTGTGGCATTCATCGTGTAATGATCTTCGAAAATGGGCGACAGTTCGACACAGTAAAGGTCACTGATTAACTCAATGCCTTAGGGTGTCAAGCTCATTTCACTACAGTGGCTCATCCTCAGACAAATGGCCTGGTAGAGACCGTAAACAAGGTCCTCCTGCATGGCTTGTAGAAGAAGCTTGACGAAACTAAGGGCAAATGGGCCGAGGAGCTGCATAGCGCCCTATGGTCAATCTGTATCACTGAAAAGATTGCCGTGAGGGAAACACCGTTTATGTTGGAATATGGGTCGGAAGTCGTGTTGCCTATAGAAGTGGCAGTCCACACTCATCGCCGTACCACGTTCTAAGAAAAACTTAACAACGCATCCCTCAGAGAGGCTCTTGACCTCTTTCCCATTGTTCGAGGTGATGCCCTCCTAAGAAAAACGCTTTACAAACTCTGAATCGCATGGCTCTACCCCATCAAGATCAGAGATTTTGTTCATTGTCGAACAGAAGTTGTGGCACGCACAGGAGAGCACGGTAAACTCATAGCAAATTGGGAAGGCCTATACAAGGTAACAGATTAAGTACAACTAGGCACATACCGTTTGGAGACTCCCTGAGGCAGCCCCATCCCTAGAACCTAGCATAGTAATAATTCGCGGAAGTATTATCAATAGCATTGTTTTCTACTTCAAGCTTGATACAATGTACCAATACGTTTTTCCTAATAAGTACATTGGCCGCGAATGTGATTATTGTCCCAAGCAGCTCATCAAGCACAGCCTGAAGCCCGGTCTTTATACCCTTTAGCCCCCAAGAGGGGCTAAGAGTCCTAAAGCAAGGCCTAGGGGTCTGTTGCTACACCTTTAGCCCCTGAAAGGGGCTAAGGGTCCTAAAACACAACCTAGGGGCTGATCGTTACACCTTTAGCCCCTGGAAAGGGCTAAGAGTCCTCAAGCATGACCTAGGGGTCATCGCCATACCTTTAGCCCCAAAAGGGGACTAAGGGTCCTCAAGCATAGCCTAGGGGCTTGTCGCTATACCTTTAGCCCCCAAAAGAGGCTAAAGGTTTGAAATCACGACCTAGGGGCCGGTTGCTATGCCTTTAGCCCCCAAAACGGGCTAAGGGTCCTAGAGCACGGCCTATGGGCCATTCACTACACCTTTAGCTACCAGAAGGGGTTAAGGGTCCTAAAGCACGACATAGAGGCCGGTCACTACACCTTTAGCCCCCGAAAAGGGCTAAGGGTCCTTAAGCACGGCCTAGGGGCCAGTCGCTGCACCATTCACCCCCAAATGGGGCTAATGGTCCTCCAGCACAATGTAGCAGTCAGTCGCTCCACCTTTAGCCCCTGAAAGGGCCTAAGGGTCCTACTATACACCGTAAGGAAAACATAATCCTTATCACCTGTTACTTTCCTTGGTGGCTACAGGCTTATAGAACACCAGCAATTGTAAAATAGATATGAAGGTAAGTGAGCAAACTAACGCAAGTGACAAGTGTAGAAGTAAACGTCGAAGGTCAACGATTTCATTGTAAATAAGTAAAAGGTTTCATTGCATAAATAACAAAGGAGTACAAACACTAACATGGATCAAAACGAATTAAAAAAGAGAAAGTTAAAACAAGCAAAGGCTCTCCTGTGTCAGATTGACGGGTCCTCATCATTGATGGCTTCCTCGGACACAGCCTAATCATCATCACCGTCGTGGGTGGCAGCCTTACCATCTCGAGGCACGGTGTCCTCCCCATCACCCAGGTCATTCAGGTCCAGCCTAGGTGGTATGAATGCCACCATATCCGGGTTCTTTCACTCGGCATGAACCTGACGACGATGTTTGATGTACTGCGCGTAGGCCTCAAAGTAGCCTTTATGTTAAAAGTCATCGGGAGCCAAGGTTTCCATGAACTCCTAGAAGAATTCTGTATAGTCCTCATGGCCGTGATGATAACCCTGTTGCTCGATCTTGGCTGCCCTATCAGCCCCCGCAGCAGCCTCGGCCTCTACTTTTGAATGGGCTTCTTTCAAGTAGCGCTACAGATTCGCCCTCTGGGCCTCCCAAGCCTCTTTCTCCTTCGTTAGCTTCTCCATGTGATGTTTATACTTAGCCGCTAATTCCTCCTATTTTTTGCGCTCTGTCTGGAAGTCGCCAATTTGCCCCTGCAAAAGGGCATTGGAGCTCTCGAGGTTGTGGATCTGCTTCTCTGGGGCTGAAACGGATGGTATCAACCTCAAACCTTTTAATGCTCTGGCAAAGGCCTAGCAAACAACTCAGCAAGGTTAGCCAAAGAGAGAAAAAGCGACGAGGAGTAAAAGAGTAGAGAAAGGCTTGGCCTTACCTCAACAATGGCCACCTGCTCCTCGATGACCTTGGGTGGCTCCACCAAGCTAGAAGGAGCCACAACCCAGGACTTGGTCAAGCTTTCCACCAAAGTAGACTTGATACACCAGGAAATCCATAGCCCATGCTTGTGTGTTCACTAAGGCCTCCCCGACGGGCAGCTGGGCGGTCTACTGGCTCCCTCAAGAGCCACCCGCAGAAGGAGATCTCAATGCCTCATTAGAGGCTAAGCATTCCCGGACCTTTTTTACGGGACGGCCCCTCAATCCCCTTGCCTTTAGAAGGAGGTGGGTTAGTCCTTATAGGGGCAGGGGCAGAAGCTGCGGATATCTTTTGTCCCTCCTCCGCGCACAGGTGCTTACCTGTGGTTCACGCGGGGGATACTCAAGGACACCATAGGGGGCCTTCGACCGTGCGGTGCCGACCTTAGCACCTGTAAATAAGAAAAGCCAACACTTACATTCATAAAAGCTGACAAGGAAGAAGTGACCGGACGGCCAATTAGACAAACCTTCCTCGATTGGGTCTCAACATGCTGACACCTTTCCTCTTCACGGTGCCTTTCATTCTCAACTGCTATCTCTTCCTCAGTGGCTTACCCGTTCTCAAAGGGAAAAAGTATCTCTCGAGCTTGCTCTGTACAAGATAAAAGAAATTCAGGCCAGAACCAGGAGGAATACAGCAAAAGAAGGATGCAAAGTACCCCTTGAATAATTCTTAAGTAAGAGGAGGCTAGCAGCGATAAGCAAGAAGTCGTTTGCAAAGTATGGTAGTTTGGGAAGCCAATTCAAAGGCTCCCTATCACTGGACTTGCTTCGCCACTGCTCGGGTTCTTTCCCTGTACCCACTATTCTTAACATGAAAAAGGGAATTGGCCTCGGACAATCGTCCTCCCTTATGTAATATTGACAGTAGTGAGCTATCTTCATTCCTCCACAGTTAACTCCCCAACTAGATTTCAGACCAGCTTCCCGCTCTTTCAATCAAGGAGATCTCCCCAACCTGTCTCAGGATGAGCAAAAAAGAAGCCTTACTTCTAATTTTTCAACTTAGACTTCTTTTCAATGGTCGTTATGAAGCCCTTCTTATTGTTAAAACTATACCAACTGGTGTCTTTGGCCTCACTCAGGGCCCTTTGGATCATATGAACTAATCCAAAGACACGACCTGTGTAAGACAACGCACACAACTCGCACATCATGATGAAGGAACAAACATCGTGCCAGGATGTGGGCATGGCCTATACGAGCGCTAACTCATATTTCTTCAGGATCTCTACGGTAACCCTGTGGAGTGGGAACCTTAGGCCACAAGAGAAGGCTGCTTAGTAGATTGCTATATATTTTGGGGGTGGCTTATTTACGGTGGCATCGGTATCAGGGGTAATAAACCTATACCCGATGGGCAGAAAATATTTCTCTTCCAACGCCAATGTCTTAAGGTTACACAGACCCCTAAGGTCGGGAAAATAGGTGCTTGGCCCATTTTGAGGGTACCAACGATTGGGAGCCCTTGGGAAGACTGTTCCTTCTGTAACAACTTCGTAGAGAGCATGGCTCCTCTTAGAAGTGAAGGTCGACTGGTAGTAGCTAGAAGAGCCACTATCTTCATCCCTTACAGAGGTGCTAGGGCTGGATGTCGCAAGCTCAACATTCATTCTATGAGAACTCGAGGTGGAGCGAGAGTTACCTTCGGAATATCCTTCAGCCATGAGAAGATCGAGAGTCTATAAACGGACGGTAGTCTTTGTCCTGGCCAACCTACATTTCTGGACATCAGACATGCGAGAAATAGCGACATCAATTTTCCATGGATAAACAACTTCCTCATTAACACTAAGGATGATAGGGGTGGAGGAATACTCGCAACTAGACGAGGAGGGAGTACCGGGCTCATAAATCTGCACGGCATGGGGAATTTTCTTAGGTTCCCTAAACTGATTCTTTTTGGGAACGCATGCCACCACTCGGCCATCAAGCAAGCCAGGACGCTAAGGAACTGAGGGTGGTAGCCCTCCATTCGAGGGCCACTCGACCTCTTAGGGACAGTCCCACTTGATGAACAGGAGGGCAACATAATCAAGTAACACAATACAAATACAACCTTCGAAGAAGGCACGAAGGCACATGCCTACTAAAATTGAAGGGGATAGAAGCGGAGATTGAAGATGAGATTGATTTGAAGATTCAAAGGAAGAAGTTTGAAGATTCAAAGGAAGAACCTTGAAGGTGCTACAGGGAAGTTGAAGGCAGATGGAGAAGGGGGTAGAGCCTCTCTCTAGAAAATCTATTTCTCTCTCTATAAACAAGTTTGAGGGCGTGATCAAATGATCCTATGCCCCAAGGAATCCCACTCTGATTATATAGAATAACATGGGAAAAGAAAGGGCGACACGCCTCCTAGGCACTGGAAGGTCCAGAACGCTATTTAGTCCATGACACGTGGCACCAAGCACTCACAATCTCCCAGTACATTGATGGCCCCAAGGGGATAAGTGCTCCACAGTATGGCCAAGGGGCCGTTCAATACACCTTTAGCCTCCCAAGGTGCCATGATCCTATAGCACGGTCGAGGGATTGTTCCCTGCCCTTTTAGCCCCCCAAGGGGCCATGACCCCATAGCACAGCCGAGGGGTCGTCTGCTACACTTTTAGCCCTCCAAGGGGCTAAGATCTCATACTATGACCTAAGGGTCGCTCGCTACACCTTTAGCCCCCCAAGTGGCTAAGATCCCATAACACAGTCAAGGGGTCGTCAGCTACACCTTTAGTCCTCCAAGGGGCTAAGGTCCCAAAGCATGTGCCAGGGGTCGTTTGCTACACCTATAGCCATTAAAAGGCTACGAATCTTATGATATGGCCTAGAGGCTACTCAGTACGTCTTATCCCTCAAGGGGCTAAGAATCCCATGGCACAGCCTAGGAGCCGGTTACTGCACTTTATAACCCCACGGGGCTAAAGGCCCTTGAGCACGGCCTAGGAGTTGGCCGCTATGCCTTTATCCCTTAAAGGGCTTAGGGTATTACGATATGACCTCCTGGAAGCGAAGGGTCAATAGCTCGACCTCCCAAATGGTCATCAAAAGCAAAGCTAACAGCCTGGGGAGCCAATTATCCCAAGCTCGGCCCTACATCAGACAGAATGAAGAAATATTGATGAAGAAACTAAGTCCCTCTATAAAGGATCAACTTTCCATTGCCATTACAGATAATTACAACACAGCCTTACAGAAGGAAAGAGCGAAATAAAAAAGTGAGCTACAACGAAGCCTATGACTAAACATCATCACTAGAGGAAGGCGGAGCATTTCTCGACCTCGAGCTTTTCGCTTGAACACCCGTAGGCCCAGGCCTCGCTCCTTGGTCGACCTGTCCATGGCGATGTGCCACAGGAGAGCGTGCTTGTTAAGCTGAAGCCTGCTTCAAAAATAAACCACCGCAAACCCTCGAGGGCCGAATTTAAGCGCTCGACCAGGTCCCTGCTCAAGACTTCCACTTCCAAAGCCTCATTGACTACCATAGCATAGATGACGGCCTAGACCATCTTGAGAATATGGAAGTCACGCGCGGCCTCCTCTACATCAAAGAGGATGAAGTCTGGACATAGATTGTGGTAATTCTCTGGAAGCGGCTGAGGGGGCGTGCGGCCCTCCTTAAGTGCTAATTGAAAGTTTCCCTGATATGATCGACCATATCCTTAGTACTAAGAAAGTAGGGAAACATCATGATGGAAAAAAAAGGGCAAAGCCTCTCTCTCTAAAAAACTTATTTTTCTCTCTAAGAAGGCTTGAAGGCGTGATCAAATGACCTCCTGCAAGGAACCAAACCCTGTTTTTGTAGAGGTAAACAGGCAATGGAAAGGGCGACATGGCCACTAGGCCTTTAAAGAGTTAGAACGCAGCTCAAACCATGCCACATGCCATGAAAGCCCACGTGATCTCCTCAAAGCACTTGTTTCCCCCAAAAAGGGGCTAAGAGTTCGAAAGCTTGGCCTAAGCAACAACCATTATGCTTTTGGAATTCGAAAAGGGGCTAATGGTTTGAAAGTATGATTTATGGGCCAGTCGCTATTCCTTGGCCTCCAAGGCACTGAGAGCCATGCGGCTCAGCCTAGGGGTTAGCCGCAACACCCTTAGTGCCCAAAAGGGGCTAACGGATCCACAGCACAACCTAGGGGTTAGCCACTACACCTTAAGCCCCTAAAAGGGGCTAAGAGCTTCATTAGCACAGCCTAGGGGCCGATCGTTATGCCTTTTCCCCCGAATAGGACTGAGGGTCCAGTGGCTGAGCTAAAGCCCGGTTGCTACACCTTGGCCTCCACAGGATTGAGGGCCTCACGGCTCGACCTGAGGGCTGATCGCTATGCTTTTAGTGCCTAAAAAGGGCCAGCGGTCCCACAGCACGACCCACAGGAACAATTGAATGATTAGAAATACGTATCCAAGGGCAAGATCATGAGGTAGAAGTTTAACATTTTATTATCAAAATTAGAGAGTACATAGCGGCCATTAAAAAAAAGAAAGAAAGAAAGAAAAAGAGGGGACATGATAGAGGCTACAACAGAGCTTCAACACTACTCATCTCTAGTAGCAACGGGAGGGGGAGAGCATCCTCGGACTCAGAACTCTCTTCTCGGCTGCTATCTAGCTCCGAGAGGCGGCCCATAGAATATTCCCTCTGGGCCCATAGAATATTCCCTCTGTTGCGCCACACCCATTCCTCGAATGCGCTCCACTACAGCTTAACAAGGGCCGACTCCAGTATCTCGATCATACCTCTGCTTAGCACCCCTTGTCTCACAGGATCATTGAGAAGCATCACGTAAAACACAACCTGGGAGATTTTAGGAAGAAGAAAGTCCTGGACAGCCTCCTTAGCCTCAGTAAGGTCAAAATCTGGGGACAGATCTTGACAGTTATCTATGAGAGGTAAAGGAGGGAAGGTAGCCTCTCTCCAGTCCCATTTAAAATTTTCTAGGACATAAAGGGTCATCTCACTGGTCCTCAAAAAATGAGGGAACGCCATCATAGGAAATCTCTTACAAGAATGACACTGGTACACAAAGGATAGAACACAGCTCCTAGCAACATCATTTTATATACCACCCGTGGGGGATTCCCCATGCCACAGTCCAACCTTGGGAACTAGGTCACCTTGAAAAACCCACCAGCACAAAAGCCAATGCCTAGGTGTCAATCCGGGATAGAGCGCTCTAACAATGAGCCGCTTTTCTAGGTTGTAGATAATATTCTTAGGATAGATCTACTCTACCTTACACCTGACTACATGTTCGGTTCAACGTGCAAGCGAAATATGAGGGGCTAAATGATCCGAAAAATATGATTTCCCAAGTAGGCTCCATGTGGGCCACCATGGGCCAGGCCAGGCCAGGCCAAGAACATCTTGTCCTTGTGGCATCTTTGGGTTCCCAGTCAGAAGCCTAACGAAGCAAATGCTCCAGCAGCCTATTCGAGAAGCCTCCATCGTAAAACTACTATCTTGCCCCTTTGCTACAAGAACTATAAATACCCTCGACCTGCCTCAGAAAAGGGGTTCGCTTTCTGGCATATTTTCTCATTCCTTATAAATTCTCTCTTTACTGCTTTGTCTTTTACTGGAAACCCCCTATTGACCTGACCGTCGAAGAGGCGTTCCTCATATCTTAACCCGGGGGTGCCCTTTTTGTAGGTTCGACATTCAAGAAGAAGGCCTCTAGGTGCTCTGTATGTGTCATTATGTAAGCCCGCACTCAACCCACGTCATCCTCAGCAACACAAGAAAATCCTAAAACAACTTCCATTGTCATGGCTGAAGAAGCAACATAGAAAAAGGACCGAACATTAAAAGTGCATCCAAGTGATCCTCAATCAGCATATTGCCTATGTAGCTCAGACAGTCTGAGAAACATCATCTTCCTGATTAGTTTCAATGATGAAAATTACCTAATTGGATCAGATTTGTGGTTAATGCTATGATATTAAAAATAAATAGGTCTTTGTTAATGGAAGTTTAACTAAACCAGAGAGCCTGTCCCTAGATGTTCAGCCCTAGGAAAAGTGCAATATCGTGGTCATTGCATGGAGACCCGACATCATAAATAAGAATTTCCATGGTTCGATGGCTTATGCTGAAACTGCCAGAGAAATTTGGAGAGATCTGAGGGAAATATATTCCCAGGGGAATGAAATTCAGACTCATTAATTAAGAAGAGAAATCACTCTCACAATCAAGCTTGTGGGATGAGCTCAATGCTTACCTACAGCTATCTAATTGCAAGTGTATGAAGGAGTTCAATTTATTCAAATATCAGGAATCTAAAAGAACTCACCAGTTTTTGATGGGGGGCCACTTTCTTTGCCCATCAAGAAATGAAGGAGTGGCATTCAAGCATGGAGCCTATTCCAAACCGGAACAAAGCATACTCCATGATGCTTAGGGAAGAAAAGCAATAGAACCTAACCTGAAGCATGGAAATTAAAACCATCATAGAAGGACCAAGGTTTAAGCAATGACTGGGGATATACCCAAGCCTAAAAATTATCTAAGATGTACTCACTATTATAAAATTAGACATGAAAGAAGTCAATGCTTTGAGGTCATTGGATATCCACCAAATTAGCAAAATCAGCAACAGAATCGTACAAATCCAGGGAAAAATCAAAGCTGGAATAGACATGGCAGCATCACTGGCGCTGATAGTGAAGCTAGTCAGCAGATCTAGGCAATGGCGCAGAACATGGAGCTCACTGGGATGGCCTAAAATGCCACTATGAACCCATCACCCAACGGAGGATAGGGGGAGGACACGGTAGGAACCCAGAGAGGACACAATGGCCACTCAAGTGAAGAAGGTCTAGAAAAATATGATGGTTTTACTCAAGCACAGGTGGAAGCTCTGTTTACCTTATTTAAGGAAAGACAAAATAAGGAAAAAGTAAGTGGTAAGTAAGATGAGCCTTTGAAATGGATTCTTGATTCTAGTGTGCATCTCATCATATGACGTTCAACCGTGATGTTTTCTCTCATCTTGCTACAATGCCTATTGCTACCTATATCACTATACTAAATGGTAAAGAAGAAATAGTTATAGAAGGCGAAATGGCAAATTTGGGAAACAAAGTTGTTTAGAAAACGTGTTATACGTCCCTCTTTTACCTGCATCCGTATTTCGGTGTATCTGTTAGCCAATGACAAAAATTGTGCTACTATCTATGTAGCTTATTATTTTCTTATTCAAGCCGTCCTCTCAAAGACGCTGATTGGAGTGGCTTAAGAAAGAAACTGGGTGTATCATTTGAAAAGCAAAGTGGGAGGAACATCTTTCACTTCTATACAAGACAAAAAGCCTCTTATTTTACACCAATGCTTAGGCCATCCACTGGTTGGTAGTTTAACTATTATACCAACAAATTGTAGTTTTCAACTAAATAAAAGTTTGCTTGACTATTGCGATATTTTCCATCGAACAAACAAGTGAGAAGTGGTTTTCTTCTCAATGACTCTAAGGCTTAGAGGCCTTTGGCTTTAATTCATTACGATTTGTGAGGATATTATCAAACACCTTTCCTTACTGCATGTCATTATTTTTTGAGTAATGTGGATGACTACAGTAGGGCCATATGGATTTATTTTGCTAAAACATCAAACTGGGGTTTATGATAAACTTCTTGGTTTTGCTCTATGATAAATACTCAATTTTACCTAAAAGTCCAAAAAGTTTGTAGTGATAATGGTAAAGAATTTATAAGTGAGCTACTTCAAACCTATTTTTTTAAAAATGGAATCCTTTAGGAGTCTTCTTGTGTAGATCCACCTCAACAGAATGAACGAATGCCATGGAAAAACTGACATATCCTCAATGTGGCTAGGGAGCTTCGCTTTCAAGCTTCTTTACCTATGAATTTTTAGGGTGATTGTGGTGGTACTACCACATATCTTATAAATCGAACCTACAAAACTACTCGACCCCAAGACACCCTATGAATTTTTGTCTTAGAAGAAGCCTAGTTATAACCATAATAAAATGTTTTAGGTGCTTATGCTATGTCCATAATTAAAGCAAAACTCGTGATAAGTTTGATGCCAGGGCAATTCAGCCTCTATTTTTGTGTTATCCTCATGGACAAATGGGGTAGAAAGTATATGACACCATCAATCAAAGACGTTTTGTTTCTAGGGATGTGCATTTTTATGAGAAGATTTTTTTGTTTGTGCGAAGTGAGGATGATGCTAGGAATTAATTGTCTAAAGTTGTGGATCATCATGTTATGGACCATCAACCAGTGCTATGGCCTAGCTCTAATGATCTAATCCACATATATGATGATAGGCCCATTATGCCACATAATCCCACGAATAGGAAACATGTCGAACTCGTCTGCTCTCTTCCCACATCAGCTAAGGATGTCCATCTAGTCTAGCCTTCACCCATCACACG
The DNA here is from genome assembly GCA_029747015.1 of Carnegiea gigantea. NCBI lineage: Eukaryota > Viridiplantae > Streptophyta > Magnoliopsida > Caryophyllales > Cactaceae > Carnegiea > Carnegiea gigantea. Next base: position 3,181 of record JAKOGI010003155.1, on the reverse strand, counting down.
GGGTTCACAATTTGGGCCAGGGCGATGAAAAGTGACTCTTTCTAAGGCCAATACCATAGCGGGGGATATGGACTTCACTAACAATCCAAACATATGAACCCATACTTGAAAGTTAGGAAAGTGGACCTTCTTTAGCTACTGGCCTACTAATGAAGCTGAACAAGAAGTGGTAACTCAAGGGAAACCCAATAATGGTAGACCGCAATGATCGAGAAGACCACTCGCATGACTTTAGGACTATGTATTCCATGCTATTAAACACCCTATCTGCACACTGCTCCATGAAAGCTCTTCAGGTGCCTCTTACCCTTTATCTGATTTTATTGATTATAAGCATCTTTTTTCCTTATATTGAGCTTTACTTGCATCAATTTCATCACATTTTGACACATTTTGAATCCCAATACATTTCTTAGCTATTCATGACCCTAAATGGTGTAAAGTAATGGCAAAACAAATTGCTGCTCTTGAAGAAAATTGCACTTGGGAATTTACTTATTTGTCACCTAGAAAGCGTGATTTAGGATGCAAGTGGTTTTATAAAGTAAAATGTCATGCCAACAGTACTACTGAAAGGTAAAAGCTCACTTGTTGGTTCTAGGCAACACTTAGTTGAAGAAGAAGACTTTACTAAGACTTTTGCTCAAGTCACCAAAGTGGTTAGTGTACGACGTTTGTTGGCCATTGCAGTATCACAAGTATGGGAGCTTCACGAGAAGGATGTTTGTAATGTATTTTTACATGGTGATCTAAATGAAGTAATTCATATGAAGCCTCCACCGAGGTTGCATCCTCCTATGCCTAATCAAGTGCGTAGATTGAAGAAATCCTTATATAGACTTAAACAAACATCGAGACAGTGGTTTTTTTACATTAGCTACATCCTTGCAGAATTATGATTTTCGGCAATCACCTTTAGATCATTTCTTATTCATTTATTGCAAAGAAGGTGCTTTCTTGGATCTACTAATATATGTTGATGATCTCATTCTCACTGGAAACTGTCCCATACATTGTTGAAATTCCAAAGGGTATTTGCAACAATGTTTTAACTTAAGGATCTGGGAACACTCAAGTACATTCTTGGAATTGAGGTGGCTCACTCCTGGGAGGGGTTGTTCTTATCTCAACAGAAGCACACCTTGGATATTCTCTCTGAGTGTGGTATTCTTGGGGCAAAGCCCACCTCCTTTCCTACGGAACAAAATCATAGGTATTCTTAGGACAAACCCACCTCCTTTCACATGGAACAAAATCATCGCCTCTCAATGAAGTCTAGCAAGCCGATCCCTAATGCTTCTCAATATCATCGGCTAGTTGGGAGGCTCATCTATTTGACCATTACACATCTAGACATTACTTAAGTAGTGGATATCCTCAGCCAGTTATACAAGATCCTCATCAGGGACATTGGGATGCAGCTATACGAATCCTCATATACATGAAATCATCAATCGGACAAGGAATTCTTCTCTCAGCCAAAAATACTCTTCAGATGCTTATTTATTGTGAGTCCAACTAAGCTAGTTGTTCGACGTCACGATAATGCATCATTGAGTATCTCATCAAGTTAGATAATGCCTCGATCTCTTTGAAAACTAAGAAACAGGATACCGCCTCCTGCTCCTTTATCAAAGTAGAATATCGTTCTATGGCTAATGCAACTAGCGAAGTTGTTTGCATATGGAACCTTCTCACCCCCTATTGGTTTGAAGATCCCCACAACTCAGACTCATTGTGAAAATCAAGTGGTTGTCCACATCGATAATAATCCTATCTTTCATGAGCATATGAAGCATATTGAGATTGATTGTCGTATTGTTTGAGAATGTATTTTATTCGACACCATCAGTCCTCGTTTCACACTTACTAGAGAGCAGTTTCAATATCTATTGGGCAGGTTGGGCATTACGAATCCTCACGTAAGGGGGAGTATTATGTGAGCTAGCACATTTAGGGATGTTCAGTTATTGTAATATTTGATTATATGTATTGTAATCTTATAATTTCCTTACTCATGTTTATACCATATCTTTTCTAATCAATATAAGTAGTACTCGGCAATGGATAGGGTTGTGAGAAAACATTCTATCCTAATTAAATGTCTTTATTATCATTATATACAAGTATTCAGTTAGTGAAAATTAAGTACCAAGTTTCTTGAACATAAAATCTTACACTTGCACCCAAACAACCTTTTTTTTTTTAAAAAAAAATGGTGAACGATAAGTAGCTTTGTTGCCTTACAATGTGACGTCAGTATGTTTGCTATGTACAATTGAGTTGTGCCATTTTACAGATGCCCATAGTTAAGCTGCAAATAGTGAGCCATTTTCCCCCTTTATTTTTATGTTACTTATACATTTTAGGGTCACTGTGTCAAGAATTATAGAACAAACTCTAAACACCTCCACATAGGTTAGATAAGCCCATGATTACCAACATGCTTTACCTTTGATAAATCTAAATGAGCTTAACTCTATGATAACTTCATGCAAGTTAGGAAAATCCCTCTCACACATATTTGATGAAAAATTAGTCATTTAAGCTGACCATAGAAATAATAAAAAAATTCAAAAATCCCTTCTCCTTAGATCTTATAATTAGATGCAAAGACTATTCCTCTCTCCATAAGTCATATATATAAGTGACTTAGATAGGATGAGGATTTGAATAGGATAAGCAGGATGAGTAGGATGAGGTGACCAGTAGTGATAAGTAGCTATCATTTCAGTGATCATTAGTGATCAGTACCTATTGTTCCAGTGATTGTTAGTATTACCTTGGCAATCAACACACCTTTAATGCAAACTTTGAAAATTTGTTCAGAATAAGCTGATAATTAAGGCAACACCAACGATCACTCACACAATAGCCACTGATCATAATTGATCACCGCATCCTACTCATCCCAGCGGAGTCACACATTGGGAGGAAAATGATGCCTACATCTGGATCTCCCCAGACCCCATAAAAGCGGGAGCCACACTGGGAGATAGAGGTGGCGTTGTCGTCGTGCGTGTGTGTGTGTGTGTGTCTATATATATATATATATATGTATGTATGTATGGATGTATGTATGTATGTATGTATGTATGTATATAAACGTATCTACGCATATATACACACAAGCATATATACATACATATATAAATATATATATATATATATATATATATAT
>JAKOGI010003154.1:0-65602 GCA_029747015.1 Carnegiea gigantea | reverse complement strand
CTCCTCCTCGATCTTCCTATAGACCAAGATATCATCAAAGTAAACGACAACACAAGTTCCAATGAGGGGCTTGAGAACTTGGTTCATGAGTCTCATAAAAGTGCTCGGGGCATTAGTAAGCCCGAATGGGATTACAAGCCACTCATATAAACCTCCTTTAGTCTTAAAGGCGGTTTTCCATTCATCACCTTCAAAAATGCAAATCTGATAATAGCCACTTCTAAGATCAATCTTAGAAAAGATAGCGGCTTCGTGTAATTCATCCAATAGATCTTCAATCGAGGAATAGGATACCGGTACTTGATAGTGATCTTGTTTATGGCCCGGCTATCAACACACATACGCATGCTACCATCCTTCTTAGGAACAAGGAGGGCGGGCACGGCACATGGGCTTAGACTTTCCCGAATTAAACCCTTGGACAAGAGATCATCCAAGTGTCTTTGGATTTCTTGTGTTTCGCTTGGAGACATACGGTATGCCGGCTTGTTTGGGAAAGTACGGATCCGGGGAACGAGTCTAATATTGTGTATGGACTATAGATCTTGGACGGGGGAAGGCCATGTGGAATTTCTTGTGGAAAAACATGGTGATAGGCTTGTAGGAGAGGGGGGAGTAGTGGATGTGAGGGAGATGGTGGCTTAGACTCTTCTTGTAAAAGTATCAAGTCTTTAAAAGACTCATCCTCATGGTGCTCAGATTTGAGAAGAGTAGTAAAGAAGACTTCCAAATGAGGATTGTCTTTTGGTTGAGAGGGGGAAGGACTTTTGAGAGGGGGAAGAGTGATTTTCTTACGGTCCTTGAGAAAAGAGGAAGTGTTCATCCGGCCATCATGGATGACACTTTGATGTATTTATTTTCAAGGGTATCATTCATTCTTCAACCCAACTTCATGGGAGAAGCTCATACAAATTCATTACATGGCACGGCCCTCCTTTGGTTTCCAATTTTGAATTTCATGACAAAAGACACTTTATGGAGTTTTATTTGAACTTCAAAGTGCCTTTTCCAAATGGGTTTTCCAAATGGGGATTAAGAGTACCTTGCATTTCAATGATAGAGACCATCATGAACGGCCCAAAGACCATCAAGCCCAGCCCAAGGAAGACCCAATCAAGCTTCAAGAAGTCAAAGACGTGGCAAAACTCTGTAGAAAATTTTTATTCCTTCCGGAAGAATTAGTGCCCGATTCATCCCTGCGGAAGGTAATTGTTGTGGCAACTTTTGGACAAGCTCGAGTAGACCCACAACTTGTGGGCTCATATGCTTTGGAAGCTTAAGATTTCAGCTTTAAAATAAGCCCAAGTTTGTTTAATTTGGATGCCATTTGATTGGGCAAAATATCACTCAAAGATACATTATTTTGATCCAGTTCAGTCTGAGATAGGTGCATTGTTTGGGTCATAACTTTTACACCGCTTATCCAAATTGAGCAAATGAGCCCATTCTGGAAAATAGACTTCCAGGGATTTCTATCAAGCACAAGAACACGTGATTTGGCCGAGTATTCTGGAAGATATACTCTGTTGAAGTTGAAGCAGCTGCAAGGATTAATTCTGGGAATATGAAGAGTCTTCGGTTACATGTGATTGTGTGGCTGACATTGTGCACGTTTTGGAGCCTTCTAGATGAGAATAATCAGCTGTGAAATCCTAGAATATTCCTTGTAACCTCCCCCACCCCTTTTATGATGTGTCTTTTCATTTTTCTTAGACTTTTCATTAGCTAGTTTTAATTGTTAGGAGTTATTTGAGTCCTTTGATTGTCTTTTGCTGAGTCTATAAAAAGGGGAGGGGCGTATGAAGCTATTCATTCAGCATTGTAAGAAATTTCCAAAGCAATACAAGTACTTTGAGTGTGTTTCTCAAAAGTGCAACTAAATTCCTAGTTCTATATCTTGAATTGTGGCAAATTCAAGTGGTGTTCTAGGTTCTCTATCTTCTCCATTGGAGTGATTCCTCGGTTAAGACAAGAGAATTAGCCTAAGATCAAGCCATTGAGTGGCTCCGTGAAGGATTATCTCAATTGCAAGATCTTGTTCTATCCTTTTTTTGTGTGTTGAAGATCTTCTTCCATTCCATCCATCTTTCATTTCTCTTTTCACTTTGGTTTGTTTTTGAGTTTGAGTTTGATTTGGTGATTTGGATCACTTACCACCCACATATACATCAGTTGGTATCAGAGCTAAGGTTGCCATTTGACCAAGTTTGCAGCCCAAACACATTTCCCAAACAAAAACACAAAAACAACTCAAACCAGCAAAATCGTGCAAAAACCGAGCATCCGCAGGCAGAAAGTTGGCACGTTCCCCCCGTGCTCCCAAGCACGACCGTGCCACCCTTGTTTTCCTGCATTCTTCAAGGCAGCATTCAAGCACGGTTCCCTAGTGCCTAGCTGCACGACCGTGCCCTCCCTCCTCTTCTCCAAAACAGCCTTTTTCTAGCCTAAACACATAACCCACAAAAAACCCTTAAGCATTCATCCGTCATGATTTCTCTTGGGAACTTGCGAAAAGAGATTGCTTTGATTGAAAAGGAGATGGTCATCCTTGAAACTCCAAAGTTCCGTGGCCAAAAAGAAGATTTCCCCTACTGGATTTCCAAAGTGGATCAAGTCTTCACTCGCTACAATATTGATGAGTAAGAGAAGTTTAAGGTGGTTATCAAGAAGCTCCGCGGCCATGCGCTTGAATGGTGGGAAAAGTACAAGTATAAGAGGAAGAAGAGAGGGAAAAGTCAGATCACAACATGGGTTAAGTTAAGAGGTAAATTAATGGATACTTTCGCTCCAACCTCTTACTTACAGAAGCATCCTTTTCTTTCCTTTGATCAGCAAAATAGGCAGCAAGTGGACATGTGAGCAGCCGAAAAGTGACCTCTCCCCTTTGCGGCTGACCAATGTGATGTAGAGGTGGGTGGGCAAGTGAACCAAATCAAACTCCAACTCAAATAAGCCAAATTGGAAAGAGAAATGAAAGATGGATGAGATGGATGAAGAACTTCACTACACAAGAAAAAGGGATAGAACAAGATCTTGTAATTGAGATAATCCTTCCCGGAGCCACTCAATGACTTGACCTTGGGCTAATTCTCTTGTCTTAACCAAGGAATCACTCCAATTGGAAAAGATAGAGAACCTAGAACACCACTTGAATGAGCCAAATTCAAGATATAGAACTAGGAATTTTGAGACACAAATGAGAATCACTCTCAGAGGTGCTTGTATTACTTTGGAAATCTCTTACAATGCTGAATGATTCGCTTCACATGCCCCTCCCCTTTTATAGACTCAGCAAAAGACAATCAAAAGACTCAAATAACTCCTAACAATTAAAACTAGCTAATGAAAAGTCTAAGAAAAATGAAAAGACACATCATAAAAGGGGGTTGGGGAGGTTACAAGGAATATTCTAGGATTTTTGCAGCTGATTACATCAATCTAGAAGCATCTAAAACGTGCACAATATCAGCCACACAAATATATGTAACCTAAGACTCTTCATATTTCCAGCATTAATCCTTGCAACTACCTCAAATTCAACAGAGCATAACTTCCAGAATACTCGGCCAAATCACGCGTTCTTGGGCTTGTTAGAAAGCCCTGGAAGTCTATTTTCCAGAATGGGCTCATTTGCTCAATTTGGATAAGCGGTTTGAAAGTTAGGGCCCAAACAATGCACCTATCTCAGACTGGACTGGATCAGCACAACGAATCTTTGAGTGATATTTTGCCCAATCAAATGATGTCCAAATTAAACAAACTTGGGCTTATTTGAAAGCTGAAATCTTAAACTTAAAAACCATGTGGAGCCTCAAGTTGTGGGTCCACTTGAGCTTGTCCAAAAGTGGTCACAAAAAATCGGGTTCCGCAGGGATGAATTCAGCGCCAAATTTCTAGCAAAGATTAACCTCTTTTTGACCTCTTCATAGTGTCGTGAGTCTTTGAACTCACTTAATAAGACCAAATAAGCACACTTCCAAGCATGATCTTCTTTGACCATTTTCTTCTTTGAAATTGGACTTGAATAAAAATGATGCATATGGAAATATGCATCATACTCCCCGGGTTGGTTTGAGTTTGTCCTCAAACTCAAAGGGTTGGCAAGCTTCTCATGAAGGGAGGCATGCTTATGAAATGGGAGCTCTTGTAGGAAGTGGTCAAAGGGCATCACCTCTAGAGAGATATAGAAGAGGGTGAAGGGAGGATGATAAAACGGGTCATATCTGGTGAGGAGAAGAGGCGGAAGTGGGAAATCTTCTTTGGGGGCAAGGGCTTGGGAAGAATGAATGAGGGGTAAGGCTTGTCGGTCCTTTGGTGGTTTGAGGGGTTGGGAAGGTTGAATGGGGGTTAAGGTGAATTCTTCTTGGGTCAAGAGTTGCTCAACTTCTTCAATAACCCCACATGCCTCCAACTCGGGTGCTTGGAGTTGGGTAGGGCGTACTTCTTGAATCAAGAGGTGTTCAAACTCTTCAGCAACCCTACATGGCTTCATCACTTCAAGGTCTTTAACTACATGCTCTTCAATTCTTGGGGTTATGCTCAAATTAACCTCATTATCTTCTTGGCACCCTTCTTGGGTGAAGGATTGCTCAATTTCTTGCACAATCTCTTCTTGCTTCAACTCGGATCTTTGGGCCTCAAGTTCAAAGGTCTCTTCATCACAGTCACCAAAAACAAGAGGTAGGTCAACTAGGCTTGAAGCTTTTTCTCCAAGGATCTCTTCATCTTTGTTGGAGCTAAGTTTCTCCAAATAAAAGAAGGAAGTAGAGCTAGAGTTACAAGCACTCATTGGAGTTCCCTTGTTAAAATGGACGTCTTTAGAAGAGGAATTAAAGCCGTTTACCTCAAAGGAAAGAAAAGGATGCTTGTGTAAGTAAGAGGTTGGAGTGAAAGTATCCATTAATTTTCCTCTTAACTTAACCCATGTTGTGATCTTACTTTTTCCTCTCTTCTTCCTCTTATACTTGTACTTTTCCTACCATTCAAGCGCATGGCCTCGGAGCTTCTTGATAACCACCTTAAACTTCTCTTGCTCATCAATATTGTAGCGAGTGAAGACTTGATCCTCTTTGGAAATCCAGTAAGGGAAATCTTCTTTTTGGCCACGAAACTTTGGAGTTTCAAAGATGACCATCTCCTTTTCAATCAAAGCAATCTCTTTTCGCAAGTTCCCAAGAGAAATCATGATGGATAAATGCTTAAGGGTTCTTTGTGGGTTATGTGTTTAGGCTAGAAAAAGGTTGTTTTGGAGAAGAGGAGGGAGGGCACGGTCGTACAAGGGGGCACGGGCAGGCCGTGCTATGCTTCGACTTGAGGAAATGCAGAAAAGTATAGTGGCACGGTCGTGCTTTGCGGCACGGGGGCACCGTGCTGCTTCTCTGGTCTTTGAGACTCGGATTGCCGGTTTGTGCCTCTTTTTTTTTTTGTATTTTGGCTTTTTGGGATGTGTTTGGGTATGATGTGGGTCACTTAAAAGCCCTGGCTCTGATACCAATTGATGTAGATGTGGGTGGCAAGTGAACCAAATCAAACTCCAGCTCAAAATAAGCCAAATTGGAAAGAGAAATGAAAGATGGATGAGTTAGATGAAGAACTTCACTACACAAGAAAAAGGAATAGAACAAGATCTCGTGATTGAGATAATCCTTCACGGAGCCACTCAATGACTCGACCTTGGGCTAATTCTCTTGTCTTAACCAAGGAATCACTCCAATTGGAAAAGGAAGAGAACCTAGAACACCACCTGAATTAGCCAAATTCAAGATATAGAACTAGGAATTTTTGAGACACAAATGAGAATCACTCTCAAAGGTGCTTGTATTACTTTGGAAATCTCTTACAATGCTGAATGATTAGCTTCACATGCCCCTCCCCTTTTATAGACTCAGCAAAAGACAATCAAAAGACTCAAATAACTCCTAACAATTAAAAACTAGCTAATGAAAAGTCTAAGAAAAATGAAAAGACACATCATAAAAGGGGGTGGGGGAGGTTACAAGGAATATTCTAGGATTTTTGCAGCTGATTACATCAATCTAGAAGCATCTAAAACGTGCACAATATCAGCCACCACAATATATGTAACCTAAGACTCTTCATATTCCCAGCATTAATCCTTGCAACTGCCTCAACTTCAACAGAGCATAACTTCCAGAATACTCGGCCAAATCACGCTGTTCTTGGGCTTGTTAGAAAGCCCTGGAAGTCTATTTTCCAGAATGGGCTCATTTGCTCAATTTGGATAAGCGGTTTGAAAGTTATGGCCCAAACAATGCACCTATCTCAGACTGGACTGGATCAGCATAACGTATCTTTGAGTGATATTTTGCCCAATCAATTGATGTCCAAATTAAACAAACTTGGGCTTATTTGAAAGCTGAAATCTTAAGCTTCAAAACCCATGGGCCTCAAGTTGTGGGTCCACTTGAGCTTGTCCAAAAGTGGTCACAAAAATCGGGTTCCGCAGGGATGAATTCAGCGCCAAATTTCTAGCAAAGCTTAACCTCTTTTTGACCTCTTCATAGTGTCGTGAGTCTTTGAACTCACTTAATAAGACCAAATAAGCACACTTCCAAGCATGATCTTCTTTGACCCTTTTCTTCTTTGAATTGGACTTGAATAAAAATGATGCATATGGAAATATGCATCACAATGACATTCAAGGGACATCTTTCCTTGTCTCTTCATTCTCATTGGCTGATCTTTCCAAGGTTGCAGCTGATGATGGTGCCTTGGGGTGTGTGCCCAGCCTTGGAGGGTGTATCAAGTCAGTGGATAGCAAGGAAACCCACCGGGAAGGGTATGCTTCAGCCGTGCTATCAGACCGGGTGCATTGGCAGATTTTTACCCGGTTTTCAAGCCAAGTTTACCCAAAGCAAAAATTGATATGGTTTAAGTTTTAAACGTGGGAAGGAAAGTTTAGGGTGTGTATAAACCACCCCATTCGAGAAATCAAGGTTAAACATGGATTAAGTAAGGTAATCACATGTAAACTTTTAATCGTGCAGGATTGAACTGATTCTGACTGATTAGGAAAAACGCCCTTGATCCTTCATCCTCTTGTAGCATGACTTGAACGCAATGCTTGGACTTGAAAGTTAACTTCCTGAGGATTCCAAAAATGCAAAAATATTGGTCCTAAGCCATGAAATGGCCTAAGAAATCATGTGCACAAAACCGAGCTTGTGCAGGCCGGTTGTGCCAGTTTCAGCTTCTTGCCAAAGGAGGGCTATCTTTTGAGTTTGGGACCGTGTTCTTGGTCGACTTGGACTTGTCACAACTTGATCATGGTCTTGGCTAGGTGGCCCTCCATCATCCTCCCCTTGTTGAAAAGATTTGACCCTCAAATCGGGTGGGGAATTGTCCGGGTAGAATGGACTCAAATCAGCTACGTTAAAAGTAGCTGAAACCTCATAATCACCAGGGAGATTAATCTTGTAGGCATTGTCGTTGATTCTCTCCAAGACTTCAAATGGACCTTCCGCTCGTGGCATGAGTTTGTTTTTCCTTTTAGAGGGAAAACGTTCCTTTCTTAAATGATCCATACCAAAAAACAATCTTTCTCCTATGCTTGTTGGCGTGTGCTTCATAGGCTGCATTAGTCTTCTCTATTCGTGCCTTCACCAACTCATGGAGCTTTTGAATTTCTTTTACTCTTTGTGTTGCATCAACATGGGGCTTTTGATCTTGGGGTCGTGGGGTGAGGTCATTTGGACTTAAAGGATCGACCCCATACACCACTTTAAATGGTGAAAGACCAGTAGCTTTGCTAGGTGCCCGATTGTATGCAAACTCAGCATGGGGTAAGAGTAAATCCCAGGCCTTCGCATTAGGTTTAATCAAAGCCCTTAGTAGAGTACCCAGGGTTCGATTAGTGACCTCCGTTTGGCCATCAGTCTGGGGATGACAGGTAGTACTAAACAACAATTTAGTACCAAGCTTCTTCCATAGGGTAATCCAGAAATGACTGAGGAACTTCGTATCCCTATCTGAAACAATGGTCTTAGGAATACCATGCAATCTTGTTACCTCTTTAAAGTAAAGCTCGGCAATGTGAGTGGCATCATTTGTTTTGCAACATGGGATGAAATGTGCCATCTTTGAAAATCTATCCACTACCACAAAGATTGAGTCCTTTCCCCTTTGAGTCTTAGGTAGACCCAAAATGAAGTCCATGCTGACATCCACCCAAGGTAGAGTAGGCACGGGCAATGGAGTGTATAACCCATGGGGTAAGGTGTGGCTCTTTGCTGCTTGGCACGTTCCACACCTCCTAAGGATGTCTTGAACATCCTTCTCCATCCCTGGCCAATAGTAGTGTTCCCTTAACATGGTTAAGGTCTTTGATTCTCCAAAATGACCGGCCAAGGAACCTCCATGAACCTCCCTGATGAGGAGCTCACGAGTACTGCACTTTGGAATGCATAAACGCACTCCCTTGAACAAATAACCCTCTTGAATTAGGAAATCTCCCTTTGGATGTTTCAAACATGCAGCGTAGAGATTCCCAAGGTCTTCATCTTCGGCGTATAAACTCTTAAGATGCTCAAAACCAAGAATAAGAGCATCTAACTGGAACATAAGGAGGTATCTCCTTGATAATGCATCTGCACCTTGGTTTAACTTGCCAGACTTATGCTTAATAGTGAAGTGGAATGATTGTAGGAATTCAACCCACTTGGCATGGCGTGAGTTAAGTTTATGTTGGCCCTGAATATACTTCAATGCCTCATGATCCGAATGAAGTATAAACTCACTAGCTACCAAGTAATGACTCCAATGCTCTAGGCATCGAATGATAGCATAGAACTCCTTATCATAGGTGGAGTACTTTCTTCTTGAATCACATAGTTTCTCACTAAAGAAGGCTAATGGCTTGCCTTCTTGAGTCAAAACTCCACCAATTCCCACTCCTGATGCATCACACTCAACTTCAAAAATCTTCTCAAAGCACGGCAAAGCAAGAACCGGTGCTTGAGTAAGTCTCTTCTTTACTTCCTCGAAGGCAGATTGGGCCTTAGGATTCCATTGGAATGAGGAACCCTTGAGCACTTCGGTCATAGGGGACATGATGGTGCTGAAGTTTCGAATAAACCTTCTATAAAATGAAGCCAAGCTATGAAAACTTCTAACATCATGTATACTTTGTGGTTGAGGCCAAGTACGAATAGCCTCGATCTTCCCTTCATCAACCTTTATGCCTTCACTTGAAACAATGTAACCTAAGAATGTAACCTCATGAGTAAAGAAGGTACATTTCTTAAGATTACCATATAACAGCTCACGTTCAAGGACATGCATGATCTGATGGAGATGATCTTGATGTGCCCGCTCGTCCTTAGAATAAATGAGAATATCATCGAAGTAAACCACCACGAATTTACCAATAAAGGGCTTGAATACTTGATTCATCAGCCTCATGAATGTACTAGGAGCGTTGGAAAGACCAAATGGCATAACTAACCACTCATATAACCCTCCCTTGGTTTTGAATGCAGTCTTCCATTCGTCTCCTTCTCTTACTCTTATCTGGTAGTAACCACTTCGAAGATCAATTTTGGAGAAGACGGTAGAGCCATGTAACTCATCCAGCATATCTTCAAGTCTAGGTATGGGATACCTATACTTGATGGTGATTTTGTTGATGGCTCTGCTGTCCACACACATGCGTTGACTACCATCCTTCTTTGGTACCAACAAGGCAGGAACGGCACAGGGACTCAAGGACTCACGTACAAGTCCCTTTGAAATCAATTCTTCTACTTGCCGTTGGATCTCCATAGTCCCTTTGGGTTCATTCTGTATGCTGGCTTATTTGGAAGCACTGAACCAGGAATGAGATCTATGTGATGCTGAATATCCCTTTTAGGAGGTAATCCTGAGGGGATTTCTTCGGGGAACAAGTGACAGAAGGTTTGTATGAGTGATTGGGCAAATGGATGGGTTGGTAATGGGGATTCTGGTTCATCTTGCATGGTTAGAATCCACTCCTTAAAAGCCTTGAACTCATGATTCGAAGCCCTTAAAAGAGTTTCACTAAAGGTGAGTAAGCAACCAGAATGTTCAAGTACTTTTGTGGGTTTGTTTTTGAGGATTTCGGATGGTGATAATGGCTTGAGAGTAATCTTCTTGCCTCCCTTAGATAAGGAATAGGTATTCATGAAACCATCATGGGTCACCTTTCGGTCATACAACCAAGGCCTTCCCAATAATACATGGCATGCATCCATAGGTATAACATCACACCAAAGTTGGTCTTGATAGTTCTTACCAATGGATAAAGAAATAAGGCACCGTGAATTGACTTGGAGTCCTTTGCTTTGATTCAGCCATTGTATGTTGTAAGGATGGGGATGGGCCGTGGCTTGTAAGCCTAACTTTTCAATCATGGCGACGGACACCACGTTCGCACAGCTACCACCATCAATAATCAACGAGCATACCTTGCTTTGAACCGTGCACCTGGTGTGAAAGATGTTTTCTCTTTGTTCTTCTTTGGTGCTCTTTTGACCGTTCAAGACTCTCCTCAAAACCAGCATTTCTCCTTCATCAGCTTCCTCCTCTCAACTTCTTCTTGACTCTCTTCATGAACTTCTTCAGTTTCATCCTCATTCTCATCTTCAACCTCTTGCTCATCCACAGCTCTCCATTCGGCTAGAGTGATTACTTTACGGTTGGGGCACTCCGAAGCAATGTGACCTAATCCTTGGCACTTGAAACATCTCCTAGTGCTCATTGGATTGGGAGTTGGTCGAGTAGGGGGTGCTGGAGCCTTTTGTGGTGCTTGGGTTCTTTGTGGATTGGAAGGAAAGGGATTTTGTGGCTTAAGAGTTGGTTGGGAACTCCCCTTGTTAAAAGGTTGGTTCCGAGTTGGAGGTTTCTGATATGAAGGTTTAAAAGTTTGTTTAGCCTTCTTTTGTTGCTCAACTTTGTGAGCAAGCACACAAACTTCATCAAAAGTGGTATAAGCTTGGAGATCAACAACATTAGAATACCTAGGATCAAGTCCTCCTAAGTACCTGACAATTGTTTGTTCCTCGGGTTCTTGAAGATCACACTTGATTGAAAGCTTTTCAAACTCCCTAGTATATTCTTCAACACTTAGATTGCCTTGACTCAGATTATGAAGTTGTGAATAACAATCTTGGACATGCGTGGGGGGTAAGAATCTAGCCTTCAACTTGGTTTTCATTTTCTCCCAAGTTCTGATTTTAGTCTTACGTTCCCTAACTCTTTTAGCACACAAGTTGGTCCACCATAAAGAAGCATACTTACGTAGTCTTAATGCCACCAACTTGACTTTCTTTTCTTCTGGAACGTCTTTGTATTCGAATACCCTCTCCACAGTGTGCAACCAGTCCAAGAAGTCTTCTGGATCAAGCTTGCCTTCATATTCTGGAATCTCAACTCTAAAATCATTAGAGTTACCTTGTCCTCTTGGCTCTTGTCGTGGTCTTCTGAGTGACTCTTCATCACTTGAGGATTCAAGGTTGTGACTAAGCACTTGCTCTCGTCCTTGTGAAGCAAAATAGGATGGTTCTTCATTGAACTTTTGCTTTTGCTTGAGAAAAGTACCCAACTGCTTGCGTAGGTACTCGTTCTGTGCCTTGAGTTCTTGATTAGAAGAAGTAATCTCATGATTATCCTTCAAAATGGCATCAAGCTTTTCTTCCATACTCATACTAGCACTCATGTTCGTGTTTGAGAAATGGAAAAGAAGGGAGTTTGGATGCGTGGATTCAATACCAGGCCAAAGATGAAACTCAGCTCTGATACCAAATATGATGCAAAGGGCAAGGGGTATGGATATACACCTTAACCTCACACCAAGCAAAGGCTAAAACTTGAGATTGCTTACAGGTGGAAGTGGCACGGCCGTGTGTGGAGACACGAGGACCCCGTGCTAACTTGCTGCCTCAAAGTACTAGAATGGCTTAGTTTTGCACGGTTTGGAAGCCTTTCAATTCTATTTGGTTTTCTTGGCTTTTGGTGAGTTTGATATGGGGGATTTGAATGTGAATGATGGTAGAGGAGTGGAATAATGAAGAGGAATGATGGATAGGCTTAGTGGAAGTAATGCCTTGAACAATCAAGCAATCAACTTCATTAAGGAACCGTGTGGAATGAACTGATTTGGGATCAAACTAAACCCTTGGATTGGATACAGAAATCACCACCAACCTTTGAGTTTAGGGCCCTTAAACTTGATTAAGATACAGATTCACCACTTAATCTAGTTTAAGACTCACTTGAACACCACTTAGTTTGGCCTAAACTAAGATAAGCAAGCAAGGATTTGAGAGGAGGCTTTCAAAGCTCTCACTAAACTTTCATTCATCAAATTCTGAAGTGTCCTTTGCTTGTGGCCGTGAGAGGCCTTACATAGGCAGCAAAAACCTCTAAGCTAAGCAAGCTAGCAAGCATCTTACTTTTCCTTCCTAGGAGGGAAAGGTATTAACTAGCTCTAATTGCCACGGTTAGAGCTAATTGACTTCAAGCATGCTTAAGGCTAATCAAAACACATCTAATCTTTCAAGGAAAGCAAGACAAATGATTATTACAACTTAATCAACTTGTCCCTAAGCTTAATCAGCAAAATAGGCAGCAAGTGGACATGTGAGCAGCCGAAAAGTGACCTCTCCCCTTTGCGGCTGACCAATGACATTCAAGGGACATCTTTCCTTGTCTCTTCATTCTCATTGGCTGATCTTTCCAAGGTTGCAGCTGATGATGGTGCCTTGGGGTGTGTGCCCAGCCTTGGAGGGTGTATCAAGTCAGTGGATAGCAAGGAAACCCACCGGGAAGGGTATGCTTCAGCCGTGCTATCAGACCGGGTGCATTGGCAGATTTTTACCCGGTTTTCAAGCCAAGTTTACCCAAAGCAAAAATTGATATGGTTTAAGTTTTAAATGTGGGAAAGAAAGTTTAGGGTGTGTATAAACCACCCCATTCGAGAAATCAAGGTTAAACATGGATTAAGTAAGGTAATCACATGTAAACTTTTAATCGTGCAGGATTGAACTGATTCTGACCGATTAGGAAAAATGCCCTTGATCCTTCATCCTCTTGTAGCATGACTTGAACGCAATGCTTGGACTTGAAAGTTAACTTCCTGAGGATTCCAAAAATGCAAAAATATTGGTCCTAAGCCATGAAATGGCCTAAGAAATCATGTGCACAAAACTGGGCTTGTGCAGGCCGGTTGTGCCAGTTTCAGCTTCTTGCCAAAGGAGGGCTATCTTTTGAGTTTGAGACCGTGTTCTTGGTCGACTTGGACTTGTCACAACTTGATCATGATCTTGGCTAGGTGGCCCTCTATCAGTTTCAAATCATGCCACGAAGAGGATGGAGTATCAATGACATTTTCCCAACCGGTCAGAATCGGTCCAATTCTGCGCGGTTAAAAGTTTAGGT
The DNA here is from genome assembly GCA_029747015.1 of Carnegiea gigantea. NCBI lineage: Eukaryota > Viridiplantae > Streptophyta > Magnoliopsida > Caryophyllales > Cactaceae > Carnegiea > Carnegiea gigantea. The sequence continues at coordinate 52,189 of JAKOGI010003154.1, read as the reverse complement.
GTGATTACCCTACTTAAACTTTGTTTAACCCTAATTTCTTGATTGGGGGGGTTTTTACACACCTTGAACTTTCCCCCCCACGAGTAAAACCCAGATCATATCCCTTTTTGCTTGGGTTAAACTTAGTCTGAAAACCGGGTGAAACAAACTGGCCCTAACCCGGTTGACGTCACAGCAGCACTTTACCTTCTCTAGAGGTTTTCCTTCTCTTCAGCTGAATGGGCACTCTCTTCTATGTTGGCACACGTCCAAGGCAACCTAGGGAAGGTCACAACCAATGAAAAAAGGGCTGCAAGAAGAATTGTCTCTTGATTCAAATTGGAAGACAAGGAAGGTGCTATCTTGCTTCCTATTGGCCAGCCGCAAAGGGGAGGTCACTTTTCGGCTGGGCACATGCCTTCCTTGCTGCATTTGAAGCTGAATGAGATTAAGGACAAGTTAATAATGTAGTAATCTTCATTTGTCTTATTTTCCTTGATGCTTTAAGTGTATTTTGATTAGCATTAAGTATGTTTGTAACCGATTAACTCTAACCGTGGGAATTAGAGTTAATTAACACCTTTCCTCCCTAGGAGGGTAAGGTGAGGTGTCTTCTAACTTGCTTGCTGAGTAGGAAAGGTTGTAAGGCAAGCAACAAAAGGGAAGGCACGGCCATAATGAAGGGCACTTCAGATTTTGTTCAAAGAAAACCGTAGAGAGCTTTTAAAGCTTCCTCACCAAATCCTTGCTTGCTTATCTTAGTTTAGGCCGAACTAAGTGGTGTTCAAGTGAGTCTTAACCTTGATTAAGTGGTGATTCTGTATCTTAATCAAGATTAAGGGCCCTAGACTCAAAGTGATGGAGGTCCAACCCCTAACGTGATCCATAGCCATCAAGGGAGCCCAAAAGGTCCAAACCTCATGTCCAAGATGCAAGAAATCAGCCTAAGGGAGCAAGGAAACTATTTCCTCAAAACTGGAATTTCAGGCGTGCACAAACCCGGTTTTGTGCACGTTATTTCCTAAACTTCCCAAGGCTAAAATGGGGTTGCAGGAAGCCTAAGTTTAAGTTCAAGACGTGCTCTTTCCATCAAGACCTCTTCCAAGTCATTTGGAGTTCATTTGATACCTCAAAACTCCAAGCAAAGTCAATCACTATATTCTGGCGCTGAACTGGGTAGGGCTGAAACAAGAGGCTGTTTGGGGGCCCATCTCTCTTCTATTTGGCTTGAAACTTTTATGGCTTGAAAGTACTTTAAAAATATTATCAAGTGACGACAAAAAACCTCAGCCAAATTACACTCATGAGGAGCTATTAACCACCAAAACAAGGGCTGAAACACCCTTTTAACCGGTCCTAGGCCCGCCGGGTACAAGAGAGAGTGATGAGGTGTTTTTTGCTCTAATCCATGCTTAGCCACTTGCAAGAGTCATTATGGGAAGTACCAAGCTGCCAAGGAAGCTTCCATTCACCCCAAGATCGACACATCATCCTCAAGATTAGCATTGAAGAGGTGTCAAGTGGAGGATGCATCTATCCTTTTTTGCTTTGATTTGATCTTTGTATTTTTGCCTAGTTTAGCTTATAGTGCAACCTAGGGCCTATGATTTGTACTTGAAACTTTTGTATTAATACCCCCACAAGCCCTTGGCCGGCCACTATCAAGCAATTGCATGAAATGAAGTTGAGCTTTGCTCCTTTGAATCCTCAAACTCTCTTCTAGCTTATCTCATCTCTTGGCCAAGTTGAGTGGTGATCTAGTAAGAGTCTTAACTTCCTTCTTGGTGGTGTTTCTGTATCCAAGAGGTTGTTAAGGGCCCTAACATCAAACCTTGGTGGTGTTTCTGTATCCAAGGTAGGTGTTAGTTCCGGTTCTAACATCCCCAACTCAACGTGAGTTTGTGAATTCAAAGTTGCCTTGTTGCTACCATCCATTGCATTCATTCCACCCTCTTTCCCATCCTCTTGGTTTCCCCCTTGAGGATACACCATATTTGGTATCAGAGCTAAGGCTTCCCTAGGTCTAAGCTTGCTGCCCAACACCCTTCCAAACACCCCAAACACATTCCCCCTCAAAAAATACCAAACCGTGCTTCACGGTTTTTCACCAGCCAGAAACTCGGCACGGTCACCCCGTGCCAAAGAGCACGACCGTGCCACCCTCACATTGCAGCCACGCTTTCTTTTCCACCCACAACCAGTACATCAGCACGGTCACCCCGTGCCACTACGCACGACCGTGCCACCTCTTCCCAGCCACACCCCAAACTTCGTCACGTCCAGACCCTGAGCACGGTCACACCGTGCCACCAAGCACGCCCGTGCCAATTCCTGTCCGTGAGGTTCCATCTTATTTCAACATGAGCACTGCTAGCATGACCATGGAGGAAAAGTTTGAGGCTCTCATGAGGAATTATGAGGCCTTGAGGCTACAAAATGAAGAGATCAAAGGTCAGAACGAGTATTTGAGGCGACAACTTGGAGACTCCTTGAAGCAAAAGCGTAAGGAGATTAGGAGTTCCCGGTCTTCTAACTCTTCCGACTCCGAGCCAGAAGCAAGAGAAGCCCCACACTTGAGTTCATCAAGTGAGGAGGAGGCTTATGAAAGATCAAGAAGAGGAAGGCGAACAACCTCTCACCAAGGAGACATCCGAGTGGAAATTTCGGAGTTTGAAGGGAAGCTAGACCCCGATGAGTTCCTAGAATGGTTGCAAACTGTCGAAAGGATCTTCGACTACAAAGAGATTTCCGAGGGAAATAAGGTAAAACTTGTTGCCCTTAGACTTCGTAAATATGCTTCTCTTTGGTGGTCCAACCTTTGTGCTAAGAGAGTTAGGCAAGGGAAGGGAAAGATTAGGACATTGGAGAAAATGAAAGCCAAACTCAAAGCCCGTTTCCTACCCCCATCCTACCTACAAGATAATTACTCTCAACTTCACAATCTTACCCAAGGAAACTTGAGTGTTGAGGAGTACACTAGGGAATTTGAGAAGTTCTTGATGAAAGCTAAGATCTTGGGGACCCAAAATATGTAAAAATACAAGATTTAAGCTAAACTACATCATAAGAAATAAAAAGAACAAAACCGGGTTCATTCTGGCCCTGCTGGACAGTTTTGACACCTTGGGTTTAATTGCTGATTTGAACGACCAAATGAAGTCCAAATTGGATGAAACTTGATTTGTTGGAAAGCTAACATCTTTATCTTCAAATCCATCAAAAAATATTAGACGTAAACCCTTAGTATGTTTGAGAAATTAAGCCCACAAAAACGGGTTAGCTGCTGGATTTAACCCTTGCCCTGCATGTTTGACACCTCAAATGATGACTAATTGCTACGTTTCTTACATGATTGGAAACCTAAAGATGTCTAGATTACCCTCCTTTTTGAATCATAGCAATTGGACGTCATTTGCCCCTTGAATCAGCCTGATTTCCCAAACCGTGCAGATTGGACTCCAAAACAGCACAGGTTTACTAATTAGCTTAATTCACTAACCAATTGAACTCCAAATATGGTAATTCCAATTGGAAATGAAAGCTAAGATCTTGGGGACCCAAAATATGTAAAAATTCAAGACTTAAGCTAAACTACATCATAAGAAATAAAAAGAACAATACCGGGTTCATCCTGGCCCTGCTGGGCAGTTTTGACACCTTGGGTTTAATTGCTGATTTGAACGACCAAATGAAGTCCAAATTGGATGAAACTTGATTTGTTGGAAAGCTAACATCTTGATCTTCAAATCCATCAAAAAATATTAGACGTAAACCCTTAGTATGTTTGAGAAATTAAGCACACAAAAACGGGTTAGCTGCTGGATTTAACCCTTGCCCTGCAGTTTCAATGTTTAATCAAAACTTGGATGATTTATTCATCCTTAAACCAGCATAATAAGATTACCTAATTGATTTGATTCGTTTTTAACAAAAGGGATGGCGGGATTTCCATCACATGCGTTGCCCCAAGGGTTGTACTCCCCTCTTCCTATTCCTCAAGTAGACCTTGAGGATGGACCTCCATCACTATGGTTTGCTCTTCGGCCTCTCTAAGGTCGCACTTGATCAACAACTTCTCAAATTCTCTAGTATACTCCTCAACACTCATATTACCTTGAGTTAGGTTATGGAGTTGAGAGTAGTTATCTTGGAGATAGGAGGGTGGCAAGAAATGGGCTTTGAGTTTGGTTTTCATTTTTTCCCAAGTCCGAATCTTTCCCTTTCCTTATCTAGCTCTTTTGGCGCATAAGTTAGACCACCAAAGAGAAGCATACTTACGGAGTCTAATGGCAACAAGCTTCACCTTCTTTTCCTCTGGAATTTCCTTGTAGTCAAAAATCCTCTCTACGGTTTGGAGCCATTCTAAGAACTCGTCGGGGTCAAGTTTCCCTTCAAACTCCGGGACCTCTACCTTGATGTCTCTAAAGCTTTGAGTATTTCTCCTATTTCTTCTTGGCCTTCCGGAGGGCTCATCATCACTTGAAGACTCAAGGTGATGGCTTTCTTCTTGATTATCTTCACCTTGGTCGGACTCGGAGGAGTTGGAGGAACGGGAACTCCTAAGCTCTTTCCGCTTTTGCTTCATGGACTCACCAAGTTGTCGCCTCAAATACTCATTTTGACCCTTGATTTCTTCATTTTGTAACCTCAATGACTCATAATTCCTCATAAGGGCTTCGAACTTGTCCTCTAAAGTCATGCTAGCAGCACTCATGCTGGGATTGAAGTGAAACAACACGCGATGGTGGGGCACGGTCGTGCTTGTTAGCACGGGTGGGCCGTGCTGAACTCCTAGAATAGGACGGCAAGATGGAAAGGTGGCACGGTCGTGTCTTCGTGGCACGGTGTGACCGTGCTGAACTTCTACCTGGCACGGTTGAAACAGCCGGTTGGGGTTTGTGTTTAGGGAAGTTTGAGGGCGAATACCAGGCCAAGGAGAAACTTACTCTGATACCAAATATGGCAATCTTTGAAATCACAAACTCAAACTAGAACTTTGTGAGATAAAAAACCGAAACTAACACAAACCTTGGATACAGATGCACCACCAAGGGTTATGCTAAGGCCCTTAACAACCTCTTGGATACAGAATCACCACCAAGAAGAAGCTAAGACTCTTGCTAGGACACCACCCTACCCGGCCAAAGATAGAGATAAGCTAGAAGAGAGTTTGAGAGTTCAAAGGAGCTAAGGCTCAACTTCTTTCAATATTCATGCATGATCCTTCGTACAAGGCAGCAAGAGGGCTTATATAATCCCTCACAAACACTAAACATCAGCTACAAGTTGAAAATAGCAAGCTAAAACAGGGTACAATTTGGAAATCAAAACAAGCTACAAAAGGGTAGATGGAACCGTGGCTTGACACATCTTCATTGTTGATCTTGAAGCTTAGGTGCCGACCTTGGGAGCTTTAGGAGGCTTCAATCAGCAGCAAAGTACACTAATCAAGTCAGGGTTAAGTTTTACGAAGAGCAAAAACACCTCAAAAAGAGCAAAGTGCAGCCGGCTGCCCTTAACCGGGTAAAAGGGATTTTCTTCCCTTAATTTGCTGGTTAATAGCTCCTCATGAGAGTAATTTGGCTGAGGTTTTTTATGGCCACTTGATAATATTTTTAAAGTACTTTCAAGCCATAAAAGTTTCAGTCCCATCGGAGGAAGTTTGGACACCTAACCAGACCCATTTCCAGAACCGGTCAGAACGGGGGTAGTTTTGAGCAGTTGACTTCAACGACGGTTTTGAGGTAGTAACTGAACTCCAAATGACTTGCAACTGGTCTTATTGGAAAGAACACGTCTTAAACTTAAACTTAGGCCTCCTGCAACCCAATCATAACCTGGGGAAGATTAGAAAATAATGCGCACAAAACCGGGTTTGTGCACGGGCCTGAAATCATGGTTGGGCTGAAATGCTTCTTAGCATACAAGGCTGATTTCTTGGACTTTAGTCATGAAACTCGACTCCCTTGGGCCTCCTTGAGGGCTGGTGTTCATGCTCATGGATGGGCTTCCATTAATTGTTTCTGAAGACGGTATTAAGGCAGATGAAAGCAAGATTGAGGCTATTCGGACTTGGCCTGTTCCTAAGAGTATTGATGATGTTCGAAGCTTTCATGGCTTAGCTTCTTTCTACAAGAGATTCATACGCAATTTCAGCACCATTTTTGATGGAGACCATCATGAACGGCCCAAAGACCATCAAGCCCAGCCCAAGGAAGACCCAATCAAGCTTCAAGAAGTCAAAGACGTGGCAAAACTCTGTAGAAAAGTTTTATTCCTTCCGGAAGAATTAGTGCCCGATTCGTCCCTGCAGAAGGTAATTTCTGTGGCAACTTTTGGACAAGCTCAAGTAGACCCACAACTTGAGGGCCCATATGCTTTGGAAGCTTAAGATTTTAGCTTTAAAGTAAGCCCAAGTTTGTTTAATTTGGACGTCATTTGATTGGGCAAAATATCACTCAAAGGTACATTATTCTGATCCAGTCCAGTCTGAGATAGGTGCATTGTTTGGGCCATAACTTTTAAACCGCTTATCCAAATTAAGCAAATGAGCCCATTCTGGCAAATAGACTTCCAGGGCTTTCTAGCAAGCCCAAGAACGCGTGTTTTGGCCGAGTATTCTGAAAGATATACTCTGTTGAAGTTAAGGCAGCTGCAAGGATTAATTCTGGGAAAGTGAAGAGTCTTCGGTTACATGTGTTTGTGTGGCTGATATTGTGCACGTTTTGGAGGCTTCTAGATGGAGATAATTAGTTGATAGAAATCCTAGAATATCCCTTGTAACCTCCCCTACCCCTTTTATGATGAGTCTTTTCATTTTAATTAGTCTTTCCATTGGCTAGTTTTAATTGTTAGGAGTTGTTGAGTCTTTTGGTTGTCTTTTGCTGAGCTTATAAAAGAGGAGGGGCGTGTGATGCTTGTCATTCAGATTGTATGAGATTTCCTAAAGCAATTCAAGTACTTTGAGTGTGTTTCTCAAAAGTGCATCTAAAATTCCTAGTTCTATATCTTAAATTGTGGTAAATTCAAGCGGTGTTCTAGGTTCTCTATCTTCTCCATTGGAGTGATTCCTCGGTTAAGACAAGAGAATTAGCCCCAGATCAAGTCATTGAGTGGCTCTGTGAAGGATTATCTCAATTACAAGGTCTTGTTCTATCCTTTTCTTGTGTGGTGAAGATCTTCTTCCATCTCATCCATCTTTCATTTCTCTTTTCACTTTGGTTTGTTTTGAGTTTGAGTTTGATTTGAATCACTTTCCACGCACACATACATCAATTGGTAACAGAGCCAAGGCTTTTAAGAGACCCACATCACACCCAAATACATCCCAAAAGTCAAAATATAAAAACACCCCTGCAACAGCTTCACCCACAAACCCGAACCTACGCACGGTGGGTGGAAAGTGATCCAAATCAAACTCAAATCAAACTTAAGCAAAATGAAAAGAGAGGAAGATGGGTAAGATGAAGAATATCACCAAACAGGATAGAGACGGATAGTGCAAGACTTTGAGTATGAGATAATCCTTCCAGAGCCACTCACACCTTGGTCTTGGGCTAATTCCCTTCACTCTTCTGAGGAATCACTCCAAAGAAAGGAAGAGAACCTAGAACACCACTTGAATTAGCCAAATTCAAGATATAGAACTAGGAATTTTTGGGACACAAATGAGAATCACTCTCAAAGGTGCTTGAATTACTCTTGAAAATGCCTTAGAAATCTGATCTACAATGCTCACACGCCCCCCTTTATATAGGCTCAGCAAAAGACAACAAAAGGGCTCAAATAACTCCTAACAATTAAAACTAGTAAAATGAAAAGACTAAGATAAATGGAAAGACACATCATAAAAGGGGTGGGGGAGGTTACAAGGAATATTCTAAGATTTCAATCAGCTGAAGACATCCATCTAGAACACTCCAAGTCGTGCATGATGTCATCCACATGATGTCATGTAACCAAAGTCTCTTCATTTGCCCAGCATTTAATCCTTGCAGTAGCCTCCACTTCAACGGAGCATAACGCTCAGCACACTCGTCCAAATCAGGTTTTTCTGGGCTTGTTGGAAAGCCCTGGAAATCTATTTTCCAGAATGGGCTCATTTGCTCAATTTGGATAAGTAGATCAAAAGTTATGGTCCGAACATTACACCTATATCAGAACTGGACTGGACTAGGACATGTCTTCTTTGAGTAATATTTAGCCCAACCAAACGACGTCCAAATTAAACATAATTGGGCTTGTTTGAAAGCCAAGATCTTAAACTTCAAAACCATGTGGCCCCTCAAGTTGTGGGTCCACTTGAGCTAGTCCAAAAAATGAGTACAAAAAAATTACCTTCCGCAGGGATGAATCAGGTACCAATTCTTCCGGAAGGAATATGAGTTTTATCCAGATTTTTGCCACTAGCTTGACTTCTTCATGGTGTCTAAAGTCCTTGAACTCACATAATAAGAGAAAATATGAGAGTTCCCATGCACGCTATTGTTTGACACTTTTCTTCTTGGAAGTTGACCTTAAATAAAAATGATGCATATGGGAATATGCATCATACTCCCCGGGTGGTTTTGAGTTTGTCCTCAAACTTGGGAGTTCTTTTTTCTTCTCATACAAGAGGGCATATTTATGAAATGGGGTTCTTTGTGGACAAAAATTATAGGGCATCTCTTAAAGAGCAGTATGATCATGGGGTTGATAAAAGAGGGTAAGGGGAGGGTAGAAACTAGGGTTAGACTCGGTTGGGAGAAGAGAGGTGAGTAAGAGGTTCTTTTGTAAGACTTTTTGTGAGTTGGGGGTTTGGGAAGGTTGAATGGGGCTAGGTTCATGCTCATCAAATCTTGGAGGTAGGCTCCAATTTACCTCGTTATCTACTTCATTATAGGCGTCAAAGATGGGAGGTAGATCAAAGTTAACGTCACTATTTTCTTGATAATGACCTTCTCCATTTAAGACAAATGGATAGCTAACTTCTTTTTCTTCCTTCATGGCTTCTTCCCATTCGGTCAAGGTGATGAATTCCTTGTTGGGGCAGTCCGAGAGTGCATGACCAAAGTCTTGACACTTAGACCACCTTTTAACGCTCATGCTAGAACTCATGGTAGGACCAGATGTGTATGAGGCTGATTTGTGGATGTGTTTGGGTTTGGAAATTTGGTCAAGTAGGCAACCTAGGCTCTGATACCAATTGATGTATATGTGGGTGGAAAGTGATCCAAATCAAACTCAAATCAAACTTAAGCAAAATGAAAAGAGAGGAAGATGGGTAAGATGAAGAATATCACCAAACAGGATAGAGACGGATAGTGCAAGACTTTGAGTATGAGATAATCCTTCCAGAGCCACTCACACCTTGGTCTTGGGCTAATTCCCTACACTCTTCTGAGGAATCACTCCAAAGAAAAGAAGGAGAACCTAGAACACCACTTGAATTAGCCAAATTCAAGATATAGAACTAGGAATTTTTGGGACACAAATGAGAATCACTCTCAAAGGGGCTTGAATTACTCTTGAAAAATGCCTTAGAAATCTGATCTACAATGCTCACACGCCCCCCCTTTATATAGGCTCAGCAAAAGACAACAAAAGGACTCAAATAACTCCTAACAATTAAAACTAGTAAAATGAAAAGACTAAGATAAATGGAAAGACACATCATAAAAGGGATGGGGGAGATTACAAGGAATATCCTAGGATTTCTTAGCTGATGACATCCATCTAGAACACTCCAAGTCGTGCATGATGTCATCCACATGATGTCATGTAACCAAAGTCTCTTCATTTGCCCATCATTTAATCCTTGCAGCAGCCTTCACTTCAACTGAGCATAACTCTCAGCACACACGTCCAAATCAGGTGATTCGGGGCTTGTTGGAAAGCCCTGGAAATCTATTTTCCAGAATGGGCTCATTTGCTCAATTTGGATAAGTAGATCAAAAGTTATGATCCGAACATTACACCTATATCAGAACTAGACTGGAACAGGACATGTCTTCTTTGAGTAATATTTAGCCCAACCAAACGACGTCCAAATTAAACATAATTGGGCTTGTTTGAAAGCCGAGATCTTAAACTTCAAAACCATGTGGCCCCTCAAGTTGTGGGTCCACTTGAGCTAGTCCAAAAAATGAGCACAAAAAAAAAAAAATTACCTTCCGCAGGGATGAATCGGGCACCAATTCTTCCGAAAGGAATATGAGTTTTATCCAGATTTTCGCCACTTGCTTAACTACTTCATGGTGTCCAAAGTCCTTGAACTCACATAATAAGAGAAAATATGAGAGTTCCCATGTACGCTCTTGTTTGACACTTTTCTTCTTGGAAGTTGACCTTAAATAAAAATGATGCATATGGGAATATGCATCATACTCCCCGGGTGGTTTTGAGTTTGTCCTCAAACTTGAGAGTTCTTTTTTCTTCTCATACAAGAGGGCATATTTGTGAAATGGGGTTCTTTGTGGACAAAAATTATAGGGCATCTCTTGAAGAGCAGTATGATCATAGGGGTTGATAAAAGAGGGTAAGGGGAGGGTAGAAACTAGGGTTAGACTCGGTTGGGAGAAGAGAGGTGAGTAAGAGGTTCTTTTGTAAGACTTTTTGTGATTTGGGGGTTTGGGAAGGTTGAATGGGGCTAGGTTCATGCTCATCAAATCTTGGAGGTAGGCTCCAATTTACCTCATTATCTACTTCATTATAGGCGTCAAAGATGGGAGGTAGATCAAAGTTAACGTCACTATTTTCTTGATAATGACCTTCTCCATTTAAGACAAATGGATAGCTAACTTCTTTTTCTTCCTTCATGGCTGCTTCCCATTCGGTCAAGGTGATGAATTCCTTGTTGGGGCAGTCCGAGAGTGCATGACCAAAGCCTTGACACTTAGACCACCTTTTAACGCTCATGCTAGAACTCATGGTAGGACCAGATGTGTATGAGGCTGATATGTGGATGTGTTTGGGTTTGGAAATTTGGTCAAGTAGGCAACCTAGGCTCTGATACCAATTGATGTATATGTGGGTGGAAAGTGATCCAAATCAAACTCAAATCAAACTTAAGCAAAATGAAAAGAGAGAAAGATGGTAAGATGAAGAATATCACCAAACAGGATAGAGATGGATAGTGCAAGACTTTAAGTATGAGATAATCCTTCCAGAGCCACTCACACCTTGGTCTTGGGCTAATTCCCTTCACTCTTCTGAGGAATCACTCCAAAGAAAAGAAGGAGAACCTAGAACACCACTTGAATTAGCCAAATTCAAGATATAGAACTAGGAATTTTTGGGACACAAATGAGAATCACTCTCAAAGGTGCTTGAATTACTCTTGAAACTGCCTTAGAAATCTTATCACAATGCTCACACGCCCCCCCTTTATATAGGCTCAGCAAAAGACAACAAAAGGGACTCAAATAACTCCTAACAATTAAAACTAGTAAAATGAAAAGACTAAGATAAATGGAAAGACACATCATAAAAGGGGTGGGGGAGGTTACAAAAAATATTCTAGGATTTCAATCAGCTGAAGACATCCATCTAGAACACTCCAAGTCGTGCATGATGTCATCCACATGTCATGTCTCTTCATTTGCCCAGCATTTAATCCTTGCAGTAGCCTCCACTTCAACGGAGCATAACTCTCAGCACACACGTCCAAATCAGGTGTTTCTGGGCTTGTTGGAAAGCCCTGGAAATCTATTTTCCAGAATGGGCTCATTTGCTCAATTTGGATAAGTAGATCAAAAGTTATGGTCCGAACATTACACCTATATCAGAACTGGATTGGAGCAGGACATGTCTTCTTTGAGTAATATTTAGCCCAACCAAACGACGTCCAAATTAAACATAATTGGGCTTGTTTGAAAGCTGAGATCTTAAACTTCAAAACCATGTGGCCCCTCAAGTTGTGGGTCCACTTGAGCTAGTCCAAAAAATGAGCACAAAAAAAAATTACCTTCCGCAGGGATGAATCGGGCACCAATTCTTCGGAAGGAATATGAGTTTTATCCAGATTTTCGCCACTTGCTTGACTACTTCATGGTGTCTAAAGTCCTTGAACTCACATAATAAGAGAAAATATGAGAGTTCCCATGCACGCTCTTGTTTGACACTTTTCTTCTTGGAAGTTGACCTTAAATAAAAATGATGCATATGGGAATATGCATCATACTCCCCGGGTGGTTTTGAGTTTGTCCTCAAACTCGGGAGTTCTTTTTTCTTCCAAAAGAGGGCATATTTATGAAATGGGGTTCTTTGTGGACAAAAATTATAGGGCATCTCTTGAAGAGCAGTATGATCATGGGGTTGATAAAAGAGGGTAAGGGGAGGGTAGAAACTAGGGTTAGACTCGGTTGGAAGAAGAGAGGTGAGTAAGAGGTTCTTTTGTAAGACTTTTTGTGATTTGGGGGTTTGGGAAGGTTGAATGGGGCTAGGTTCATGCTCATCAAATCTTGGAGGTAGGCTCCAATTTACCTCATTATCTACTTTATTATAGGCGTCAAAGATGGGAGGTAGATCAAAGTTAACGTCACTATTTTCTTGATAATGACCTTCTCCATTTAAGACAAATAGATAGCTAGCTTCTTTTTCTTCTTTCATGGCTTCTTTCCATTCGGTCAAGGTGATGAATTCCTTATTGGGGCAGTCCGAGAGTGCATGACCAAAGCCTTGACACTTAAAACACCTTTTAACGCTCATGCTAGAACTCATGGTAGGACCAGATGTGTATAAGGCTGATTTGTGGATGTGTTTGGGTTTGGAAATTTGGTCAAGTAGGCAACCTAGGCTCTGATACCAATTGATCTATATGTGGGTGGAAAGTGATCCAAATCAAACTCAAATCAAACTTAAGCAAAATGAAAAGAGGGACGATGGGGTTAAGATGAAGAAATATCACCAAACAGGATAGAGAACGGATAGGCAAGACTTTGAGTATGAGATAATCCTTCCAGGCCCACTCACAACCTTGGTATTGGGCTAATTCCCTTCACTCTTCTGAGGAACCACTCCAAAGAAAAGAAGGAGAACCTAGAACACCACTTGAATTAGCCAAATTCAAGATATAGAACTAGGAATTTTTGGGACACAAATGAGAATCACTCTCAAAGGTGCTTGAATTACTCTTGAAACTGCCTTAGAAATCTTATCCACAATGCTCACACGCCCCCCCTTTACATAGGCTCAGCAAAAGACAACAAAAGGGCTCAAATAACTCCTAACAATTAAAACTAGTAAAATGAAAAGACTAAGATAAATGGAAAGACACATCATAAAAGGGGTGGGGGAGGTTACAAGGAATATTCTAGGATTTCAATCAGCTGAAGACATCCATCTAGAACACTCCAAGTCGTGCATGATGTCATCCACATGATGTCATGTAACCAAAGTCTCTTCATTTACCCAGCATTTAATTCTTGCAGCAGCATCCACTTCAAATGAGCATAACTCTCAACACACACGTCCAAATCAAGTGATTCTGGGCTTGTTGGAAAGCCCTAGAAATCTATGTTCCAGAATGGGCTCATTTGCTCAATGTGGATAAGTAAATCAAAAGCTATGGTCCGAACATTACACCTATATCAGAACTGAACTGGAGCAGGACAACTTCCTTTTGAGTGCTACTTTGCCCAATCAAATGACGTCCAAATTAAATAAAATTGGGCTTATTTTAAAGCTGACATCTTAAACTTCAAAACCATGTGGCCCCTCAAGTTGTGGGTCCACTTGAGCTAGTCCAAAAAATGAGCACAAAAAAAAAAAAAATTACCTTCCGCAGGGATGAATCGGGCACCAATTCTTCCGGAAGGAATAGAGTTTTATACAGATTTTCGCCACCACTGCTTAATACTTCATGGCGTCTAAAGTCCTTGAACTCACATAATAAGAGAAAATATGAGAGTTTCCATACACGCACTTGTTTGACACTTTTCTTCTTGGAAGTTGACCTTAAATAAAAATGATGCATATGGGAATATGCATCACACTCCCCGGGTGGTTTTGAGTTTGTCCTCAAACTCGGGAGTTCTTTTTTCTTCTCATACAAGAGGGCATATTTATGAAATGGGGTTCTTTGTGGACAAAAATTATAGGGCATCTCTTGAAGAGCAGTATGATCATGGGGTTGATAGAAGAGGGTAAGGGGAGGGTAGAAACTAGGGTTAGACTCGGTTGGGAGAAGAGAGGTGAGTAAGAGGTTCTTTTGTAAGATTTTTTGTGATTTGGGGGTTTGAGAAGGTTGAATGGGGCAAGGTTCATGCTCATCAAATCTTGGAGGTAGGCTCCAATTTACCTCATTATCTACTTCATTATAGGCGTAAAAGAATGGGACGGTAGATCAAGGTTAACGTTCACTATTCTTGATAAGACCTTCTCATTTAAGCCAAATGGATAGCAACTTCTTTTTCTTCCTTCATTGGGACTTTTTTCCCATTCGGGTCAAGGTGATGAATTCCTTATTGGCAAGTCGAGGAGTGCAATGACCAAAGCCTTGACACTTAGACCACCTTTTAACGCTCAGCCTAGAAACGCATGTAGGACAGATGTGTATGAAAGCTGATTTGTGGATGTGTTTGGGTTTTGGAAAATTTGGTCAAGTAGGCAACCTAGGCTCTGATACCAATTGATCTATATGTGGGTGGAAAGTGATCCAAATCAAACTCAAATCAAACTTAAGCAAAATGAAAAGAGAGAAAGATGCGAAAGATGAAGAATATCACCAAACAGGATAGAGACGGATAGTGCAAGACTTTGAGTATGAGATAATCCTTCCAGAGCCACTCACACCTTGGTCTTGGGCTAATTCCCTTCGCTCTTCTGAGGAATCACTCCAAAGAAAAGAAGGAGAACCTAGAACACCACTTGAATTAGCCAAATTCAAGATATAGAACTAGGAATTTTTAGGACACAAATGAGAATCACTCTCAAAGGTGCTTGAATTACTCTTGAAAATGCCTTAGAAATCTTATCTACAATGCTCACACGCCCCCCTTTATATAGGCTCAGCAAAAGACAACAAAAGGGCTCAAATAACTCCTAACAATTAAAACTAGTAAAATGAAAAGACTAAGATAAATGGAAAGACACATCATAAAGGGGTGGGGGAGGTTACAAGGAATATTCTAGGATTTCTTAGCTGAGACATCAAGCTAGAACACTCCAATCGTGCATGATGTCATCCACATGATGTCATGTAACCAAAGTCTCTTCATTTGCCCAGCATTTAATCCTTGCAGCAGCCTCCACTTCAACGGAGCATAACGCTCAACACTCACGTCCAAATCAGGTGATTCTGGGCTTGTTGGAAAGCCCTGGAAATCTATTTTTCAGAATGGGCTCATTTGCTCAATTTGGATAAGTAGATCAAAAGTTATAGTCCGAACATTACACCTATATCAGAACTGGACTGGAGCAGGACATGTCTTCTTTGAGTAATATTTAGCCCAACCAAACGACGTCCAAATTAAACATAATTGGGCTTGTTTGAAAGCTGAGATCTTAAACTTCAAAACCATGTGGCCCCTCTAGTTGTGGGTTCACTTGAGCTAGTCCAAAAAATGAGCACAAAAAAAAAATTACCTTCCGCAGGGATGAATCGGGCACCAATTCTTCCGGAAGGAATATGAGTTTTATCCAGATTTTCGCCACTTGCTTAACTACTTCATGGTGTCTAAAGTCCTTGAACTCACATAATAAGAGAAAATATGAGAGTTCCCATGCACGCTCTTGTTTGACACTTTTCTCCTTGGAAGTTAACCTTAAATAAAAATGATGCATATGGGAATATGCATCATACTCCCCGGGTGGTTTTGAGTTTGTCCTCAAACTCGGGAGTTCTTTTTTCTTCTCATACAGGAGGGCATATTTATGAAATGGGGTTCTTTGTGGACAAAAATTATAGGGCATCTCTTGAAGAGCAGTATGATCATGGGGTTGATAAAAGAGGGTAAGGGGAGGGTAAAAACTAGGGTTAGACTCGGTTGGGAGAAGAGAGGTGAGTAAGAGGTTCTTTTGTAAGACTTTTTGTGATTTGGGGGTTTGAGAAGGTTGAATGGGGCTAGGTTCATGCTCATCAAATCTTGGAGGTAGGCTCCAATTGATGTAGATGTGGGGGATAAGTGAACCAAATCAACTCAAACTCAAACTAAACAAGAATCAACCAAAGAAAAGTGAATATGGTGGAAGATAGTTTGAGATGGTTTGAAGAATAATAACAAAAAGAACAAGGATAAACAAGACCTTGTAATTAAGATAATCCTTCACGGAGCCACTCAATGACTTGATCTTGGGCTAATTCTCTTGTCTTAACCAAGGAATCACTCCAATTGGAAAAGGAAGAGAACCTAGAACACCACTTGAATGAGCCAAATTCAAGATATAGAACTAGGAATTTTGAGACACAAATGAGAATCACTCTCAAAGGTGCTTGTATTACTTTGGAAATCTCTTACAATGCTGAATGATTAGCTTCACATGCCCCTCCCCTTTTATAGACTCAGCAAAAGACAATCAAAGACTCAAATAACTCCTAACAATTAAAACTAGCTAATGAAAAGTCTAAGAAAAATGAAAAGACACATCATAAAAGGGGGTGGGGGAGGTTACAAGGAATATTCTAGGATTTTTGCAGCTGATTACATCAATCTAGAAGCATCTAAAACGTGGACAATATCAGCCACACAAATATATGTAACCTAAGACTCTTCATATTCCCAGCATTAATCCTTGCAACTGCCTCAACTTCAACAGAGCATAACTTCCAGAATACTCGGCCAAATCACGCGTTCTTGGGCTTGTTAGAAAGCCCTGGAAGTCTATTTTCCAGAATGGGCTCATTTGCTCAATTTGGATAAGCGGTTTGAAAGTTATGGCCCAAACAATGCACCTATCTCAGACTGGACTGGATCAGCACAACGTATCTTTGAGTGATATTTTGCCCAATCAAATGATGTCCAAATTAAATAAAATTGGGCTTATTTTAAAGCTGACATCTTAAGCTTCAAAAGCACATGGGCCCTCAAGTTGTGGGTCCACTTGAGCTTGTCAAAAAGTGGTCACAAAAAATCGGGTTCCGCAGGGATGAATTCGGCACCAAATTTCTAGCAAAGTTTAACCTCTTTTTGACCTCTCCATAGTGTCGCGAGTCTTTGAACTCACTTAAGAAGACCAAATAGGCACATTTCCATGCATGATCTTCTTTGACCCTTTTCTTCTTTGAAATTGGAGTTGAATAAAAATGATGCATATGGAAATATGCATCATACTCCCCGGGTTGTTTTGAGTTTGTCCTCAAACTCAAAGGGTTGGCAAGCCTCTCAAGAAAGGGGTCGCGCTTACAATATGGGAGCTTTTGGGGAAGGAGGTCACAGGGCATCACCTCTAGAGAGATATAGAAGAGGGTGAGGGGAGGATGATAAAACGGGTCATACCTGGTGAGGAGAAGAGGCGGAAGTGGGAAATCTTCTTTGGGGGCAAGGGTTTGGGAAGGATGAATGAGGGTTAAGGCTTGTCGGTCCTTTTGTGGTTTGAGGGGTTGGGAAGGTTGAATGGGGGTTAAGGTGAATTCTTCTTGGGTCAAGAGTTGCTCAACTTCTTCAATAACCCCACATGCCTCCAACTCGGGTGCTTGGAGTTCGGTAGGGCGTACTTCTTGAATCAAGAGTTGTTCAAACTCTTCAGCAACCATACAAGGCTTCATCACTTCAAGGTCTTTGACTACATGCTCTTCAATTCTTGGGGTTATGCTCAAATTCACCTCATTATCTTCTTGGCACCCTTCTTCGGTGAAGGATTGCTCAATTTCTTGCACAATCTCTTCTTGCTTCAACTCGGATCTTTGGGTCTCAAGTTCAATGGTCTCTTCATCACCACAGTCACCAAAAACAAGAGGTAGGTCAACTAGGCTTGAAGCTTTTTCTCCAAGGATCTCTTCATCTTTGTTTGGCTTTTGAGAAACCTTCTCTAAGGGAAGTATTTCTTCTTTTTCAACCTTGAGTTCAATTTCTTCTTCAAGGCTTTCCTCCTGATCGTTCTCTTCTTTCACGGCTTTCCTTTCTTCCAAGGTAATGACCTCGTTATTTGGGCAATCCGTGGATAAGTGTCCAAGCCCTTGGCACTTGAGACACCTCCTAGGTTGTGGGGGAAAGATCATTTGTGGGGTTGGTTCTTTTTGTGGGGTGGAAGGGAATGAACCCGTGAGCTTAACGGAGATAGTTTCTTTCATGGGCATGTAAGTAGATGGGTAAAAGGAACCCTTCAACTTACTACTCAATTTCTTCCAAGTTCTCACCTTTTCTTTTCCTTTCTTTTTTCGCTCAAACTTATATTTATTCCACCACTGAAGTGCACAACCTCTCAATCTTGAAATAACCACTTCGAACTTCTGTTGGTCATTAAGGATACAACAAGCAAAAACTCGTTCCACCTTAGATAACCAACCTGTGAACTCTTCCTTTTCGCCATGAAATTTTGGAATTGCAAAGCAAGCATATCCAATATCAATAAGAGCTAGTTCTTTCTCCAAGTTCTTTGAAGACGGCATGAAGGATGAGGTCTAGGGTTCTTCGTGGATTGATTTGAAACGTAAGTTGGCTGTGGCAAAGGTGGCACGGTCGTGCAAGGGGGCACGGTCAGGCCGTGCTATGCTTCGGCTGAAGAAAATGCAGAAAAGTAGCGTGGCACGGTCGTGCTTGGCGGCACGGGGGCACCGTGCTCCGTCTCGACTTGAAGATTCCTGGAAAAAGAATATGGCACGGTCGTGTGTTGTGGCACGGGGGCACCGTGCTGCTTCTCTGGTCTTCAAGACTTCGGATTGCCGGTTTGTGCCTCTTTTTTTTTTTTTATTTTGGCTTTTTGGGATGTGTTTGGGTATGATGTGGGTCACTTAAAAGCCTTGGCTCTGATACCAATTGATGTATGTGTGGGTGGGTAAGTGAACCAAATCAAACTCAAACAATTCCAAACAAGAATCAACCAAAGAAAAGTGAATATGGTGGAAGATAGATTGAGATGGTTTGAAGAATAATAACAAAAAGAACAAGGATAAACAAGACCTTGTAATTAAGATAATCCTTCACGGAGCCACTCAATGACTTGATCTTGGGCTAATTCTCTTGTCTTAACCAAGGAATCACTCCAATTGGAAAGGAAGAGAACCTAGAACACCACTTGAATGAGCCAAATTCAAGATATAGAACTAGGAATTTTGAGACACAAATGAGAATCACTCTCAAAGGTGCTTGTATTACTTTGGAAATCTCTTACAATGCTGAATGATTAGCTTCACATGCCCCTCCCCTTTTATAGACTCAGCAAAAGACAATCAAAAGACTCAAATAACTCCTAACAATTAAAACGAGCTAATGAAAAGTCTAAGAAAAATGAAAAGACACATCATAAAAGGGGGTGGGGGAGGTTACAAGGAATATTCTAGGATTTTTGCAGCTGATTACATCAATCTAGAAGCATCTAAAACGTGCACAATATCAGCCACACAAGTATATGTAACCGAAGACTCTTCATATTCCCAGCATTAATCCTTGCAACTGCCTCAACTTCAACAGAGCATAACTTCCAGAATACTCGGCCAAATCACGCGTTCTTGGGCTTGTTAGAAAGCCCTGGAAGTCTATTTTCCAGAATGGGCTCATTTGCTCAATTTGGATAAGCGGTTTGAAAGTTATGGCCCAAACAATGCACCTATCTCAGACTGGACTGGATCAGCACAACGTATCTTTGAGTGATATTTTGCCCAATCAAATGATGTCCAAATTAAATAAAATTGGGCTTATTTTAAAGCTGACATCTTAAGCTTCAAAAGCACATGGGCCCTCAAGTTGTGGGTCCACTTGAGCTTGTCCAAAAGTGGTCACAAAAATCGGGTTCCGCAGGGATGAATTCGGCACCAAATTTCTAGCAAAGTTTAACCTCTTTTTGACCTCTCCATAGTGTCGCGAGTCTTTGAACTCACTTAAGAAGACCAAATAGGCACATTTCCATGCATGATCTTCTTTGACCCTTTTCTTCTTTGAAATTGGAGTTGAATAAAAATGATGCATATGGAAATATGCATCACCAATTTACCTCATTATCTACTTCATTATAGGCGTCAAAGATGGGAGGTAGATCAAAGTTAACGTCACTATTTTCTTGATAATGACCTTCTCCATTTAAGACAAATGGATAGCTAACTTCTTTTTCTTCCTTCATGGCTTCTTCCCATTCGGTCAAGGTGATGAATTCCTTGTTGGGGCAGTCCGAGAGTGCATGACCAAAGCCTTGACACTTAAAACACCTTTTAACGCTCATGCTAGAACTCATGGTAGGACCAGATGTGTATAAGGCTGATTTGTGGATGTGTTTGGGTTTGGAAATTTGGTCAAGTAGGCAACCTAGGCTCTGATACCAATTGATCTATATGTGGGTGGAAAGTGATCCAAATCAAACTCAAATCAAACTTAAGCAAAATGAAAAGAGAGGAAGATGGGTAAGATGAAGAATATCACCAAACAGGATAGAGACGGATAGTGCAAGACTTTGAGTGTGAGATAATCCTTCCAGAGCCACTCACACCTTGGTCTTGGGCTAATTCCCTTCACTCTTCTGAGGAACCACTCCAAAGAAAAGAAGGAGAACCTAGAACACCACTTGAATTAGCCAAATTCAAGATATAGAACTAGGAATTTTTGAGATACAAATGAGAATCACTCTCAAAGGTGCTTGTATTACTCTTGAAAATGCCTTAGAAATCTGCTCTACAATGCTCACACGCCCCCCCTTTATATAGGCTCAGCAAAAGACAGCAAAAGGACTCAAATAACTCCAAACAATTAAAACTAGTAAAATAAAAAGACTAAGATAAATGGAAAGACACATCATAAAAAGGGTGGGGGAGGTTACAAGGAATATTCAAGGATTTCTTAGCTGATTACACTAATCTAGAAGGCTCCAAAACGTGCACAATGTCAGCCACACAATCACATGTAACCGAAGACTCTTCATATTCCCAGAATTAATCCTTGCAGCATCCTCCACTTCAACTGCGCATAACTCTCAGCACACACGTCCAAATCAGGTGATTCTAGGCTTTTTGGAAAGCCCTGGAAATCTATTTTCCAGAATGGGCTCATTTGCTTAATTTGGAGGAGTAGATCAAAAGTTATGGTCCGAACCTTACACCTATATTAGAACTGGACTGGAGCAGGACAACTTCCCCTTGAGTGCTGCTTTGCCCAATCAAATGACGTCCAAATTAAATAAAATTGGGCTTATTTTAAAGCTGACATCTTAAGCTTCAAAACCATGTGGCCCTCAAGTTGTGGGTCCACTTGAGCTAGTCCAAAAAATGAGCACAAAAAAAAATTACCTTCCGCAGGGATGAATCGGGCACCAATTCTTCCGGAAGGAATATGAGTTTTATCCAGATTTTCGCCACTTGCTTGACTACTTCATGGTGTCTAAAGTCCTTGAACTCACATAATAGGAGAAAATATGAGAGTTCCCATGCACGCTCTTGTTTGACACTTTTCTTCTTGGAAGTTGACCTTAAATAAAAATGATGCATATGGGAATATGCATCATACCCCCCGGGTGGTTTTGAGTTTGTCCTCAAACTCGGGAGTTCTTTTTTCTTCTCATACAAGAGGGCATATTTATGAAATGGGGTTCTTTGTGGACAAAAATTATAGGGCATCTCTTGAAGAGCAGTATGATCATGAGGTTGATAAAAGAGGGTAAGGGGAGGGTAGAAACTAGGGTTAGACTCGGTTGGGAGAAGAGAGGTGAGTAAGAGGTTCTTTTGTAAGACTTTTTGTGATTTGGGGGTTTGAGAAGGTTGAATGGGGCTAGGTTCACGCTCATCAAATCTTGGAGGTAGGCTCCAATTTACCTCATTATCTACTTCATTATAGGCGTCAAAGATGGGAGGTAGATCAAAGTTAACGTCACTATTTTCTTGATAATGGCCATCTCCATTTAAGACAAATGGATAGCTAACTTTTTTTCCTTCCTTCATGGCTGCTTCCCATTCGGCCAAGGTGATGAATTCCTTGTTGGGGCAGTCCGAGAGTGTATGACCAAAGCCTTGACACTTAGAACACCTTTTAATGCTCATGCTAGAACTCATGGTAGGACTTGATGTGTATGGGGCTGATTTATGGATGTGTTTGGGTTTCGAAGCTTGGTCAAGTAGGCAACCTAGGCTCTGATACCAATTGATGTATATGTGGGTGGTAAGTGAACCAAATCAAACTCAAATCAAACTAAGCAAAATGAAAAGAGAGAAAGATGGGTTAGATGAAGAATATCACCAACAGGATAGAGATGGATAGAGCAAGACTTCGAGTATGAGATAATCCTTCCGGAGCCACTCACACCTTGGTCTTGGGCTAATTCCCTTCACTCTTCTGAGGAATCACTCCAAAGAAAAGAAAGAAAACCTAGAACACCACTTGAATTAGCCAAATTCAAGATATAGAACTAGGAATTTTGGGACACAAATGAGAATCACTCTCAAAGGTGCTTGAATTACTCTTGAAAATGCCTTAGAAATCTGATCTACAATGCTCACACGCCCCCCCTTTATATGGGCTCAGCAAAAGACAACAAAAGGACTCAAATAACTCCTAACAATTAAAACTAGTAAAATGAAAAGAGTAAGATAAATGGAAAGACACATCATAAAAGGGGTGGGGGAGGTTACAAGGAATATTCTAGGATTTCAATCAGCTGAAGACATCCATCTAGAACACTCCAAGTCGTGTATGATGTCATCCACATGATGTCATGTAACCAAAGTCTCTTCATTTGCCCAGCATTTAATCCTTGCAGCAGCCTCTACTTCAACTGAGCTTAACTCTCAGTACACACGTCCAAATCATGTGATTCTGGGCTTGTTGGAAAGCCCTGGAAATATAGTTTGCAGAATGGGCTCATTTGCTCAATTTGGATAAGTAGATCAAAAGTTATGGACCGAACATTACACCTATATCAGAACTGGACTGGAGCAGGACATGTCTTCTTTGAGGAATATTTAGCCCAACCAAACGACGTCCAAATTAAACATAATTGGGCTTGTTTGAAAGCTGAGATCTTAGGCTTCAAAACCATGTGGCCCCTCAAGTTGTGGGTCCACTTGAGCTAGTCCAAAAAATGAGCACAAAAAAAAAAAAATTACCTTCCGCAGGGATGAATCGGGCACCAATTCTTCCGGAAGGAATATGAGTTTTATCCAAATTTTTGCCACTTGCTTGACTACTTCATGGTGTCTAAAGTCCTTGAACTCACATAATAAGAGAAAATATGAGAGTTCCTATGTACGCTCTTGTTTGACACTTTTCTTCTTAGAAGTTGACCTTAAATAAAAATGATGCATATGGGAATATGCATCACCAAGAGTGTGGAAGAGTATACTAGGGAGTTTGAACAACTCCTCTTGAAATGTGATTTGAGAGAGGATGACTCTCAAACCTTGATTCGCTATTTGAGTGGACTTGATGAACAAATTGCTCATATTGTTGAACTACACCCTTACACATCCCTTGATGAGCTAAGTGCTTTAGCCCACAAGGTCGAAATGCAAAAGAAGCTCAAAGGCAAGAGTCCCACCTCCAAACCTACTCCACGGCCTTACGGTTTCCAAAACCCTCCATGCACTCCTCAAAATTCCTTCCCATCTCCAAGCCCGAAACACCCACAAAACACCACTCCACAAACTCCCTCCAAACAACCACCCCCAAAACCCTCTAGTAAGGTCCGGTGTTTTCGTTGCCAAGGCCTTGGACACTATGCTTCCGAGTGTCCCAACAAGAGAATGGTTTCTCCAGCCGAGTATCAAGCTTCCCTAGAGGAGCTAGAAGAGGAGGTAGAGAAGAGGGAGGAAGAGAAAGAGGTGTATTTGAATGAAACCATAGAGGAGGTTGAAGAGGGCCCGAATGAAGGAGAGCTTTTGGTCATTCGGAGGACCTTGAGTGGTCTAGCTTCCCATGATGAGCTTGAACAAAGAGAATCCATCTTCCGTACAAGGTGCACCGTAGGTGGCAAGGTGTGCTCCCTCATCATTGATGGGGGAAGTTGCACGAATGTGGCCTCACAATCCATGGTGAACAAACTCAAACTTCCGGTGACTCCCCACCCAAAGCCATACACCATCCAATGGCTCAATCAAACCCAAGGTTTGCAAATCTCGTCTCAGTGCCTCTTATCCTTAAGCATTGGGAAAACTTATAAAGATGAGATTTGGTGTGACCTTATCCCCATGGGTGCGTGCCATGTCTTGTTGGGTCGCCCTTGGATCTTTGATAGGAGCGTCACGCATGATGGCCACATGAACACTTACACCTTCACCAAAGATCACAAGAGGATCACCCTCACTCCCGTCAAACCAACCGCCCCCTCCAAATCCAAGGCAAGCTCACAAAGAGATGTCTTTCTCACCACCCTCCCTAAATCCCAAATGCATGAGTTCGCACCTCACAAGAAAAGAAAAAAAGCTCATTTTCAGCCTGGGGACCTAGTATGGGTCCAATTGAGGAAGGAGAGATTTCCTAACAAGAGGAAATCCAAATTAATGCTAAGATCGGATGGGCCTTTCGAAATCCTTGGGAAGGTTGGCCCAAACGCTTACAAAGTTGACCTCTCCGGTGATTATGGGGTGCCCGCCACCTTCAATGTGGCCGACTTGAGCCCTTGCTATGATGAAGATGAAGAGTTGTCGAGTTTGAGGCCAAACTCCAACCAACCCGGGGAGAATGATGGAGACCATCCCACCAAACCTTCAAAAGCCATTGCCAATGATCCATCCCCCAATAAGGAGTCCAAGAAGGCCAAAGGAGTTCATGCCATAGTCAGAAAACGTATGCACAAAGAAGAAAGTGAACTGCCTAGTTCATACCGTTTCTGACCCGGTTTTGTTTCTCTGTTGGAGCAAAATGCAGAGGGGGAAATTTCCTGCACGCACCACCCCCTTAAAGCTTAAGATCTTAGCTTTTCAACGAGGCCTTTTGCAAGGCATTTGGAGTCCATTTGGTCAGTCAACCAAGCCAAAACCTAAGACCGCGCACTGCAGGGTGCAATCCAGCACAGTCCGAAATAAGGCCCTAGTTGGTTGACTTCCTCAACTCCAACTTTTGTCAAATTTTGCAGTATGAAAGGGGACATAAATAATAATCAGGTCATGGGTTCAAATCCCATCCAAAGCTCCCCCTTGTGTTGGTATTAACCAGCCAAAAGGACACAAAAATCATCCTTTTACCCGGTTCTTCCCAAACCGGTACAAGGTCTTATTTTCTTGGGTTGTGCTTGTCCCCTTGCCTCCCCACTTGCTGAATGAGTCATTTTGCTGCATTCAAGGATCCATGTAAGCTTGACACCTCATTTGGGAGGCATTATAACCCCTAATGAGGTAGATTAAGCTAGGTAGTGAGGTGTTAAGTTAGCAAGGGTTGATTAGATACTTAGTTTTGATTTTGCTGCTTGGGAAGGGTGGGAAACTCGGCCATCAAGCATAAAAACCAGCTTGGCCCTCATTTTGTAAGACAACTTTGAATGAATGAATTTGTGAGTTCTCAAACTCTCTCTACAAAAACTCCTAGTGTTATATCTTGAGCTTGGCAACTCAAGTGGGTCTCTAGGTCTCTCGGCTTCCCAACTAAACTTGTTAGGTGTAGGAATGGGAGTGAGGTCCAAGGGTGTTTTTGGATTGTACCCATAGACCACTTGAAAGGGGGAGAGGTGGGTGGCTTTGCTTGGTGCCCGATTAAAAGCAAACTCCGCATGGGGCAAGAGTTCATCCCAAGCCTTGAGGTTCTTCTTCACAAGTACCCGAAGCAAGGTTCCCAAAGTCCGGTTAGTCACCTCGGTTTGGCCATCAGTTTGGGGGTGACAAGTGGTACTGAACTTGAGGTGTGTCCCCATCTTTCTCCAAAGTGTGAGCCAAAAGTGACTAAGGAACTTAGTGTCCCTATCCGAAACCATGCTTTTGGGAATGCCATGTAGTCTTACAATCTCCTTGAAGTAGAGACTGGCTATGTGGGTGGCATCATGGGTGGTGTGACAAGGAACAAAGTGGGCCATTTTGGAGAATCGGTCCACCACCACCATGATGGGAGTCCTTGCTTCTTTGAGTGCGAGGCAAACCCGTGATGAAGTCCAAACTAATGTCTTCCCATGGGGCTAAAGGCACGGGCAAAGGAGAGTAGAGACCGTGGGGAAGGACATGGCTCTTAGCCATGTGGCAAATTGAACACCTATTGATAAAGTGTTCCACATCTTTAGCCATATTCGGCCAATAATAATGCTCCTTGAGCATTGAACAAGTCTTCTCCACCCCAAAGTGACCGGATAGAGCACCACTATGAAGCTCTTGAATTAGTAACTCCCTAAACCCACACTTGGGGATGCAAAGCCGTGACCCCTTGAAGAGGAACCCCTCTAGGACATGGAAGAGACCATAGGGGTGGTTGGCACATTTGACATAGATCTCTTTGAAGTCCTCATCATTGGTGTACATTCCTTTGACAATTTCAAACCCAAGTACCTTGGATTCTAGGACCGAAAGGAGAAAGCATCTCCTAGAGAGTGCATCTGCTCCCTTGTTTAGCTTGCCGGCCTTGTGATGTATCATGAAGTTGAATGCTTGGAGGTACTCAACCCACTTAGCATGGCGGGGGTTGAGCTTATGTTGCCCTTGAATGAACTTGAGGGCTTCATGGTCCGAATGTAAAATGAATTCGGCCCCTATGATGTATATGTGGGTGGCAAGTGAACCAAATCAAACTCCAACTCAAAATAAGCCAAATTGGGAAGAGAAATGAAAGATGGATGAGATGGATGAAGAATTTCACTACACAAGAAAAAGGAATAGAACAAGATCTTGTCATTGAGATAATCCTTCACGGAGCCACTCAATGACTTGACCTTGGGCTAATTCTCTTGTCTTAACCAAGGAATCACTCCAATTGGAAAAGGAAGAGAACCTAGAACGCCACTTGAATTTGCCACAATTCAAGATATAGAACTAGGAATTTAGTTGCACTTTTAAGAAACACACTCAAAGTACTTGTATTGCTTTGGAAATTTCTTACCATGCTGAATGAATAGCTTCACACGCCCCTCCCCTTTTTATAGACTCAGCAAAAGACAATCATAGGACTCAAATAACTCCTAACAATTAAAACTAGCTAATGAAAAGTCTAAGAAAAATGAAAAGACTCATCATAAAAGGGGTGGGGGAGGTTACAAGGAATATTATAGGATTTTTGCAGCTGATTACATCAATCTAGAAGGCTCCAAAACGTGCACAATGTCAGCCACACAATCACATGTAACCGAAGACTCTTCATATTCCCAGCATTAATCCTTGCAACTGCCTCAACTTCAACAGAGCATAACGTCCAGAATACTCGGCCAAATCACACGTTCTTGGGCTTGTTAGAAAGCCCTGGAAGTCTATTTTCCAGAATGGGCTTATTTGCTCAATTTGGATAAGCGGTTTGAAAGTTATGGCCCAAACAATGCACCTATCTCAGACTGGACTGGATCAGCATAAAGTATCTTTGAGTGATATTTTGCCCAATCAAATGACGTCCAAATTAAACAAACTTGGGCTTATTTGAAAGCTGAAATCTTAAACTTCAAAACCATGTGGAGCCTCAAGTTATGGGACCACTTTAGGTAGGCCAAAAGTGCACACAAAAAGCGGGAAATTTCTGGATGAAGGCGGCACTACCTCTTCGGGTATGAACGCCAATTTCCGGCAAAGTTTGGCAACTTCCTTGACCTCTTGAAGCTTGAGTGAATCCTCCTTGGGCTGAGCTTGATGGTCCTTGGGCTTCTCACGATGGTCTCCATCATTCCCCCGGGTAAGTGAAAGTTTGCCCTCAAACTAGGAAGGGGCTCATCATCGAAAAAGGGGCTAAGATCGGAGACATTGAAGGTAGCCAAAACTCCATAATCTCCAGGTAGATCAACCTTATATGCATTGGGCCCAACCTTCTCAAGGATTTCAAATGGACCATCGGAACGCGGCGTCACCTTAGATTTTCTCTTTGGAGGGAAACGTTCCTTCCTCATGTGAATCCATACCAAATCTCCTGGCTGAAAATGTACCTCCTTGCGATGCTTGTTGGCGCTTTGCATGGCTCTCTCATTAGCGTTGGCAATGTTATCTCTAACTCTTGCATGAAGTTCTTGGATCTCCTTGGCTCTTTTTTCAGCTTCCCAACTAAATTTTGTGGGAGTTGGAATGGGAACAAGTTCCAAGGGACTCTTGGGATTGTAGCCATAGACAACTTGAAATGGAGAGAGTTGGGTGGACTTACTAGGCACTCGATTGAATGCAAACTCGGCATGTGGTAGCAACTCATCCCAATTCTTCAAATGCTTCTTCACTAGGACTCGAAGTAAGGTACCCAAAGTCCTATTGGGGACTTCAGTTTGTCCATCAGTTTGGGGATGACAAGTAGTGCTAAACTTGAGTTGAGTACCCAATTTGCGCCATAGAGTTAGCCAAAAATGACTAAGAACCTTGGAGTCACGATCGGATACCATGCTCTTTGGAATGCCATGTAGTCTCACAATCTCCTTGAAATAAAGACAAGCCACTTGAGTAGCATCATTAGTGGTGTGGCAAGGGATGAAATGCGCCATCTTGGAGAATTGATCCACAACCACCATAATGGAGTCTTTGTTCCTTTGGGTTCTAGGTAAACCCGTGATAAAATCCAAGCTAATATCTTCCCAAGGGGCTTGAGGAATGGGAAGTGGAGAATACAATCCTTGGGGCAAAGAATGGCTCTTAGCCATTTGACAAGTAGAACATCTTTTGATGAAATGCTCTACATCTCTTGGCATCTTAGGCTAATAGTAGTGTTCCTTCAACATTGATCTAGTCTTCTCGACACCAAAATGGCCAGCTAGGGCTCCTCCATGTAGCTCTTGGATAAGCAGTTCTCGAACTCCACATTGAGGTATACAAAGGCGTGAACCTTTGAATAGGAACCCATCTTCTAAGTGGAACAACCCATGGGGGTGCTTAAGACACTTCTCAAAAATGTCCTTGAAATCATCATCTTTTGGGTACAAATCCTTAACAACTTCAAATCCAAGTACTTTAGTACTCAAAGTAGAGAGTAATAAGCACCTTCTTGATAATGCATCAGCTCCTTTGTTGAGAGTTCCCGCCTTATGTTGGATAGTGATGTATATGAGGGTGGAAAGTGATCCAAATCAAACTCAAATCAAACTTAAGCAAAATGAAAAGAGAGAAAGATGGGGAAGATGAAGAATATCACCAAACAGGATAGAGATGGATAGTGCAAGACTTTGAGTATGAGATAATCCTTCCGGAGCCACTCACACCTTGGGCTTGGGCTAATGCCCTTCACTCTTCTGAGGAATCACTCCAAAGAAAAGAAGGAGAACCTAGAACACCACTTGAAATAGCCAAATTCAAGATATAGAACTAGGAATTTTTGGGACACAAATGAGAATCACTCTCAAAGGTGCTTGAATTACTCTTGAAAATGCCTTAGAAATCTGGTCTACAATGCTCACACACCCCCTCTTTATATAGGCTCAGCAAAAGACAACAAAAGGACTCAAATAACTCCTAACAATTAAAACTAGTAAAATGAAAAGACTAAGATAAATGGAAAGACACATCATAAAAGGGGTGGGGAAGGTTACAAGGAATATTCTAGGATTTCTTAGCTGATTACACCAATCTAGAAGGCTCCAAAACGTGCACAGTGTCAGCCACACAATCACATGTAACCGAAGACTCTTCATATTCCCAGAATTAATCCTTGCAGCTGCCGCAACTTCAACAGAGCATAACTTCCAGAATACTCGGCCAAATCACGCGTTCTTGGGCTTGATAGAAAGCCCTGGAAGTCTAGGTTTCAGAATGGGCTCATTTGCTCAATTTGGATAAGCGGTTTAAAAGTTATGGCCCAAACAATGCACCTATCTCAGACTAGACTGGATCAGCATAACGTATCTTTGAGTGATATTTTGCCCAATCAAATGATGTCCAAATTAAACAAACTTGGGCTTATTTGAAAGATGAAATCTTAAGCTTCAAAAGCACATGGGCCCTCAAGTTGTGGGTCCACTTGAGCTTGTCCAAAAGTGGTCACAAAAATCGGGTTCCGCAGGGATGAATTCGGCACCAAATTTCTAGCAAAGCTTAACCTCTTTTTGACCTCTCCATAGTGTCGCGAGTCTTTGAACTCACTTAAGAAGACCAAATAGGCACATTTCCATGCATGATCTTCTTTGACCCTTTTCTTCTTTGAAATTGGACTTGAATAAAAATGATGCATATGGAAATATGCATCAGATAGTGAAGTGGAAGGACTGAAGATACTCTACCCATTTAGCATGTCTAGGGTTGAGCTTATGTTGTCCTTGGATGTATTTGAGAGCTTCATGGTCAGAATGAAGGATGAATTCACCTCCAACTAAGTAATGACGCCAATGCTCCAATGCTCTAATGATTGCATAAAACTCCTTGTCATAGGTGGAGTACTTCTTCTTGGCATCGTTGAGCTTCTCACTGAAAAAGCAATGGGTCTCTTCTCTTGAGATAGGACAGCTCCAATTCCTACCCGGATGCATCACACTCTACTTCAAAGACTTTGGTAAAGTCGGGCAAGGCTAGAACGGGGGAACTAGTGAGCTTCTTCTTGATCTCTTCAAAGGCTTGTTGTGCTTGCTCGTTCCATGAAAACTCTTTGCCTTTAATTACCTCAGTCATAGGAGCCATAATTGTGCTGAAATTTCTAATGAACCTCCGGTAAAATGAGGCTAGGCCATGAAAACTCCTTACTTGAGTGATGGATGTAGGAGTTGGCCACTCTTGAATAGCCTTGATCTTGCTTTCATCAACTTGGAGGCCTTGGGCGGAAACAATGAAACCCAAGAAGACCACTTGAGGAGTGAAGAAAAAGCATTTCTCCATATTGCCATAAAGTTGTTCTTGAGAAAGAATCTCCAAAACTTGTTGCAAATGCTTGGCATGCTCCTCCTCGGTCTTGCTATAGACCAAGATATCATCAAAGTAAACGACAACACAAGTTCCAATGAGGGGCTTGAGAACTTGGTTCATGAGTCTCATAAAAGTGCTCGGGGCATTAGTAAGCCCGAATGGCATTACAAGCCACTCATATAAACCTCCTTTAGTCTTAAAGGCGGTTTTCCATTCATCACCTTCAAAAATGCGAATCTGGTAATAGCCACTTCTAAGATCAATCTTAGAAAAGGTAGCAGCTCCGTGTAATTCATCCAATAGATCTTCCAATCGGGGAATAGGATACCGGTACTTGATAGTGATCTTGTTTATTGCCCGGCTATCAACACACATACGCATGCTACCATCCTTCTTAGGAACAAGGAGGGCGGGCACGGCACATGGGCTTAGACTTTCCCGAATTAAACCCTTGGACAAGAGATCATCCACTTGTCTTTGGATTTCTTGTGTTTCGCTTGGAGACATCCGGTATGCCGGCTTGTTTGGAAGTACGGATCCGGGAACGAGGTCTATCTTGTGTTGGATAGATCTTGGAGGGGGAAGGCCATGTGGAATTTCTAATGGAAAAACATGGTGATAGGCTTGTAGGAGAGGGGTGAGTAGTGGATGTGAGGGAGATGGTGGCTTAGACTCTTCTTGTAAAAGTATCAAGTCTTTAAAAGACTCATACTCATGGTGCTCAGATTTGAGAAGAGTAGTAAAGAAGACTTCCAAATGAGGATTGTCTTTTGGTTGAGAGGGGGAAGGACTTTTGAGAGGGGTAAGAGTGATTTTCTTACGGTCCTTGAGAAAAGAGTAAGTGTTCATCCGGCCATCATGGATGACACTTCTATCAAAAAGCCATGGTCTACCCAATAATATATGGCAAGCATCCATGGGGACTATATCACACCAAATCTCATCTTTATAGTTTTTCCCAATTGAAAAGGAAACAAGACAACGGTGAGTAATTTGCAAACCTTTGCCTTGATTCAACCATTGTATGGTGTAGGGATTTGGACGAGGAGAGACTTGCAGCTTGAGTTTGTCCACCATAGTCTTTGAGGCAACGTTAGCACAACTACCTCCATCAATGATAAGGGAACAAACCTTGTCTCCTACGGTACACCTGGTGTGAAAAATGGCTTCTCTTTGCTCCATGTCCTTTTGAGTGGCAATTCCACTCAAGGCCCGGCGGATAACTAGCAATTCTCCTTCATCGGGGCCTTCTTCAACTTCTTCCAAACTTCCTTCTTCACGGTGCTCTTCTTCTTCTTCGTCATAGGCATGTTCATCACATGCTTCTTGGTACTCCGCTAGGGAAACGATCCTCCTGTTTGGACACTCAGATGCATAGTGTCCCATACCTTGGCACCGAAAGCAACGAACCTTGTCCTTTGATTTGGGTTCTTGTGTGGAGGGTTTTGGAGGGGTTGGAGTGGTGTTTTTGGTTTGTGATGGTGGGGAATTTTGTGGACGAGGAGGGTAGTACGGAGGCTTTTGTGTGGGGTAAGGACGAGAGAGAGACTTGGAAAGGACACTCTTTCCCTTTGATTTCTTTTGTTGCTCTACCTTGTAGGCTAGAGAACTCAAGTCATCAAGGGATGAATATGGTTGCAACTCAACAATATGAGCAATAGACTCATCAAGTCCGGTTAAGTATCTTACCAAGGTTTGAGAGTCATCTTCTTTCAAGTCGCATTTGAGTAGGAGTTGTTCAAACTCCCGAGTGTATTCTTCCACACTCTTGGATCCTTGCTTGAGTCGATGGAGCTTGAGATAATTGTCTTGCACATAGTGAGAGGGAAGAAACTTGGCCTTGAGTTTTTCTTTCATTTTGGCCCAAGTTCTGATTTTTCCCTTTCCATTCCTTGCTCTTTTCGCTCCAAGGTTAGCCCACCAGATTGAAGCATATTTTCTGAGTTTAAGGGCTACGAGTTTTACCTTCTTGTCCTCCGGGATGTCCTCATATTCAAAGATCCTCTCAATGGTGTGCAACCAATCGAGAAATAAGTCCGGGTCAAGTTGGCCTTCAAATTCGGGGATGTCAATTCGGACACCACCAATATTGCCTCCTTGCCTTCGTCTCCTTGGGGCTTCTTCGTCACTAGAATTGGCTCGGGATTGAAAGACTTCTTCTTTCAATTCGACCACCGGTTCATGAGGATGAGAGGGAGTGGGGCTATGAACCCACCTTCGTTTTTCCTCCAAAAGTTGCCCAAGTTGAGTTCGAAGATAGGTGACTTGCGCTTCTAACTCTTCCACACGTGCTTGGTCGCTTCTTGTGGACTTTGTAGACATGTTGGAGATGCTTTGAAGGAAGAATAGGCAGCAGGGAAAGTGGCACGGTCGTGCAAGGGGGCACGGGCAGGCCGTGCTATGCTTCGACTTGAAGAAATGCAGAAAATTACCGTGGCACGGTCGTGCTTGGTGGCACGGGGGCACCGTGCTGCGTCTCGGCTTGCAGATTTCTGGAAAATGAATATGGCACGGTCGTGTGGTATGGCACGGGGGCACCGTGCTGCTTCTCTGGTCTTCGAGACTGGGTTTGCCGGTTTGTGCCTCCTTTTTTTTTTTGTTTTTTTTTTTTGTATGTTTGGCTTTTTGGGATGTATGTGGGTGTGATGTGGGTCACTTAAGAACCTTGGCTCTGATACCAATTGATGTATATGTGGGTGGCAAGTGAACCAAATCAAACTCCAACTCAAAATAAGCCAAATTGGGAAGAGAAATGAAAGATGGATGAGATGGATGAAGAATTTCACTACACAAGAAAAAGGAATAGAACAAGATCTTGTAATTGAGATAATCCTTCACGGAGCCACTCAATGACTTGACCTTGGGCTAATTCTCTTGTCTTAACCAAGGAATCACTCCAATTGGAAAAGGAAGAGAACCTAGAACACCACTTGAATTTGCCACAATTCAAGATATAGAACTAGGAATTTAGTTGCACTTTTGAGAAACACACTCAAAGTACTTGTATTGCTTTGGAAATTTCTTACAATGCTGAATGAATAGCTTCACACGCCCCTCCCCTTTTTATAGACTCAGCAAAAGACAATCAAAGGACTCAAATAACTCCTAACAATTAAAACTAGCTAATGAAAAGTCTAAGAAAAATGAAAAGACTCATCATAAAAGGGGTGGGGGAGGTTACAAGGAATATTCTAGGATTTTTGCAGCTGATTACATCAATCTAGAAGCATCTAAAACGTGCACAATATCAGCCACACAAGTATATGTAACCGAAGACTCTTCATATTCCCAGCATTAATCCTTGCAACTGCCTCAACTTCAACAGAGCATAACTTCCAGAATACTCGGCCAAATCACGCGTTCTTGGGCTTGTTAGAAAGCCCTAGAAGTCTATTTTCCAGAATGGGCTCATTTGCTCAATTTGGATAAGCGGTTTGAAAGTTATGGCCCAAACAATGCACCTATCTCAGACTGGACTGGATCAGCATAACGTATCTTTGAGTGATATTTTGCCCAATCAAATGATGTCCAAATTAAACAAACTTGGGCTTATTTGAAAGCTGAAATCTTAAACTTCAAAACCATGTGGAGCCTCAAGTTGTGGGACCACTTTAGGTAGGCCAAAAGTGCACACAAAAAGCGGGAAATTTCTGGATGAAGGCGGCACTACCTCTTCGGGTATGAACGCCAATTTCCGGCAAAGTTTGGCAACTTCCTTGACTTCTTGAAGCTTGAGTGAGTCCTCCTTGGGCTGAGCTTGATGGTCCTTGGGCTTCTCACGATGGTCTCCATCACCCTACTAGATAGTGCCTCCAGTGTTCCAAAGCTCGAACTATTGCATAGAACTCTTTATCATAGGTGGAGTACTTCCTCTTGGCGTCATTCAACTTCTCACTAAAGAACGCAATGGGCCGTTTTTCTTGAGTTAAAACAGCCCCGATGCCCACTCCGGAGGCATCACACTCCACCTCAAAGACCTTGGAGAAGCTTGGTAGTGCTAGGATAGGAGCACTTGTGAGCCTCCTCTTGATTTCCTCAAAGGCCAATTGGGCTTGTTCATCACACTCAAAGGTCTTTCCCTTGATGACCTCGGTCATGGGAGCGACAATAGAGCTAAAATCCTTCACAAATCTCCTATAAAAGAAAGCCAAACCATGGAAGCTTCGGACTTGTTGTATCGAGGCGGGAGTAGGCCACTCACGGATGGCCTTGACCTTGTCTTCATCAACATGGATGCCTTGAGCCGAAACCACATAACCTAAGAAGATAACTTGGGGAGTGAAGAAATGACATTTCTCAAGATTACCATAGAGCTTTTCTTGAGCCAAAATGCTCAAGACTTGGTGAAGGTGGCTTGCATGCTCTTGCTCATCCCGGCTATACACAAGAATGTCATCGAAATAGACGACAACAAACTTGCCTATGACCGGCCTAAGCACCTCATTCATAAGTCTCATGAAAGTGCTTGGTGCATTAGTCAAGCCAAATGGCATGACCAACCACTCATATAGGCCGCCCTTGGTCTTGAAGGCCGTCTTCCATTCATCCCCTTCGCAAATCCGGATTTGATAATAGCCACTTCTAAGGTCGATTTTAGAGAAGATAGTGGCTCCATGAAGCTCATCAAGCAAATCCTCCAACCTTGGGATAGGGTACCGGTACTTAATGGTGATCTTGTTGATAGCTCTACTATCATCACACATTCTCATACTTTCATCTTTCTTTGGCACAAGTAGGGCCGGGACGGCACAGGGGCTTAAGCTCTCACGGATTAGACCCTTAGCTAGGAGATCATCAACTTGACGTTGGACTTTTTGAGTTTCTTGAGGGTTCATCCTATAGGCCGGTTTATTTGGGAGAGTGGAACCTGGCACAAGGTCAATTTTGTGTTGGATGGACCGCTTGGGTGGCAAGCCATAAGGTATCTCTTGAGGGAGGACATGTTGAAAGGTGTGTAGGAGGGGTACAAGCATGGGGTGGTGGGTGACCGAGGTTAAGGCCGGTTCATGGCCTAGCAATATCCACTCTTTGTAGGGTGCAAACTCATGCATTTGGGATTTGAGGAGGGTAGTGAGAAAGACATCTCTTTGTGGGTTTTCCTTGGGCTTGGAGGGGGTGGTTGATTTGAGGGGAGTGAGGGTGATCTTTTTGTGGTTCTTGGTGAAGGTGTAGGTATTCATACGGCCATCATGCATGACCCTCCTATCAAAGAGCCAAGGGCGACCCAACAAGACATGACACACATCCATGGGAACAATGTCACACCAAATCTCATCTTTGTAAGCTTTCCCAATGCTTAAGGACAAGAGGCACCGGGAAGAGATTTGCAAACCTTTGCTTTGATTGAGCCATTGGATGGTATATGGCTTTGGATGGGGAGTCACCGAGAGCTTGAGTTTGTCGACCATAGATTGCGAAGCCACATTCGCACAACTTCCCCCATCAATGATAAGGGAGCACCTTGTATGGAAGATGGACTCTCTTTGTTCAAGCTCATCTTGGGAAGCTAAACCACTTAAGGCCCTTCGAATGACCAAGAGTTCTCCTTCATCCGGACCCTCTTCCACTTCTTCTAGGATTCGGTACTTGTTCCCCTTCTTCTTCATTCTCCTCATTAAACTCCTCAAAGGAAGCTTGAAATTCGGCCAAGGTGACAACTCTCTTATTTGGGCACTCGGAGGCAATGTGCCCTAACCCTTGACACCGAAAACACCTCCTTCTCTCTTCCGGCTTGGGGGGGTTTCGTTGAGGTGTATTTTGGGCATTTGAGGGGTTTGGCCGTGGGGGTGGTGGAACTTGAGGTTTGGGATTTGTGTTTGGGGGTCTTTGGAAGGGGTAAGACCGAGTAGGGGGAGGGGGTTTGAACATGATCCCCTTCCCTTTAGCCTTACGGTGTTGTTCCACTTTGTGTGCTAGGGAACTAAGCTCATCAAGAGAAGAGTACGGGTGTAGCTCAATGACATGGACAATTTGTTCATCCAATCCACTCAAATACCTCACAAGGGTTTGACCCTCATCTTCCCTTAAATCACATTTCAAGAGGAGTTGTTCGAACTCCCTAGTATACTCTTCCACACTCTTGGTACCTTGTTTGAGGTTATGGAGTTTGAGGTAGTTGTCATGAAGGTAATGGGTGGGTAGAAATTTGGCCCTTAGTTTATCCCTCATTTGTGCACAAGTTCGGATTTTCCCCTTTCCCTTCCTTGCCCTTTTGGCCACTAAGTTAGCCCACCAAATTGAAGCATATTTGCGAAGCTTAAGGGCTACAAGTTTTACCTTTTTCTCATCCGGGATGTCCTTGTAGTCGAACACCCTCTCAACAGTTCGAAGCCAATCTAAGAACTCATCGGGGTCTAGGTGGCCTTCATACTCGGGTATGTCGATTTTGAAGTCAAGGTTGCCACCTCCACTAGGTCGGAATGGCCTTCCTCCCTCGTCCTCTTCACTAGATGGCTCACGAGGGTAACTTCCTTCTTCCTCGGGACCAATTCGAGGTCCTTGCTCCGTGGGGCTCCTAGAGTCCCTCAAACTTCTCCTCTTTTCTTCCAGGAGTTGGCC
Source organism: Carnegiea gigantea (assembly GCA_029747015.1). Lineage (NCBI taxonomy): Eukaryota > Viridiplantae > Streptophyta > Magnoliopsida > Caryophyllales > Cactaceae > Carnegiea > Carnegiea gigantea. The sequence goes on along the minus strand of JAKOGI010003154.1, from coordinate 14,682 downwards.
TAATTGAGTTTGGAGATACTTGAACCTAGCCTCCAACTCGGCCTTCTCCTTAAGGGCAGCCTCGGCCACTTGTTCCGGGGTGAGGCTTGAAGACACGGTGGTAGTAGGGAGGGAGATGTGATGTTTTGGGTCGGATAGCAAACGACACGGTCGTGCTGTAGGGCACGGCCTATCCGTGCTAGGCTGCTGGAATCGAATGGGAGTGTTGGGCAGAAGGCACGGTCGTGCCGAGCGGCACGGGGTACCCGTGCTTAATTTCTGTCCTGGGCACGGCAAGAACGTGCAAAGGAGAGGAAGGGAGATGTGTTTAAGGGTGTTTGTGGCTAAGTGTTTGGGGCTGTGTTTGTAGGTGGAAGCAAGCTCAGGAGGGTAGCCAAAGCTCTGATACCAATTGATGTATCTCTCCTTACACTTGCCAAAGAAATGGAGGCAAAAGAAAGGTAGGCGTGTGAAGATGGGAGAAGAACAAGTTGATAGAACAAGTGCCTTCAAGAGATAATCCAAGAGGAGCCACTCTTGTTGAACACTTGGGCAATCTCTTTAGATCAATTAGGATACAGAAACACCACCTAATTGAGATAAAGAGACCTAGACACCACTTAAGTTGTCACACTTAAGATATAGAACTAGGATTTGGGAGAGACAATGCCCAAGCTTGTATTCAATTTGACAAAAGGCCCTTACAAAAGGAAGAGAGGGGGTATTTATAGGCCACAACCTCCCTCACTCGGCCAAGGGTTGCAAAAACCAGCTGAAAAGTGACTAAATGACTAAGCCTAAGCTAGATTACAAGTACAAGTTGATTATACAAGTGATCTAGCCTAACCTTGACACATCACTAGCTTAATTAATCTCAAGATTGAGGTGTCAAGCATCCAAAAGCCAATGTGCAGCAGCTTGGGGCCTTGAATCTGTCAAGGGGACTAGAGTACACTCCAAAACCAAGGTTGCAGCCGGCCCTCCCTTGTAACCGGTTAAAAGGAATTTCCTTCCTTCTTTGGCTGGATAAAAGAAGCACAAGCTGGTCCCTTAGCTCAACTTTAGGGCCATGATTTAATAAATATTTAGGTGCCTTTTCATGCCCTAAAGTTTGACAAAAGTTGGAGTTGAATAGGTCAGCCAATCGTCCCCTTAACTCAGGCTGTGCTGGATTGCGCCCTGCAGTGCGCGGTCTTCGGTTTTGGCTTGGTTGACTGACCAAATGGACTCCAAATGCCTTGCAAAAGGTCTTGTTGGAAAGCTAAGATCTTAAGCTTCAAGGAGGTGGTGCGTGCAGAAAATTTCCCCTTCTACATTTTGCTCCAACAAGGAAACAAGACCGGGCTAGAAACGGTATGAACTGGGCAGTTCGATTTCTTCTTTGTGCATGTGATTTCTGACTAAGGCATGAACTTCTTTGGCCTCCTTGGACTCCTTAGCAGGGGAGGGATCATTGGGAATGGTTTTGGAAGGTTTGGTTGGATGGTCCCCATCAAACAACCAAGATGAACTTTGGTGTGATGTTATCCCCATGGATGCTTGCCATATTCTGTTAGGACGACCATGGATGTATGACAGGAAGGTTATGCATAATGGTTATCTTAATACTTATTCTTTTACCAAAGATGGCAAGAAGATTACCCTGAATCCTATGTCACCATCCGAACTCCACAAAATGAAACCACAAAAAAGCCAAAATCAATCTGACTTGCTTTTGACATATGTTGAACCACTTTTAAAGGTTTCTCAACATGAGTTCAAGGCCTTGAAAGAGTGGATATTACAAGTATAAAATGAGCCAGAAACACCACTTCCATCCCATCCTATAGCCAAGGTGATATTGAATCAGTTTAGTCACCTATTTTCAGATGAGATACCTTCGGGTTTACCCCCAAAGCGTGACATTCAACATCATATTGACCTTATCCCAGGATCCATTCTACCTAATAAGCTAGCCTATAGGACAAATCCCAAAGAAACTCAAGAGATTCAACGTCAAGTTGAAGAACTGATATTCAAGGGGTTGGTACGAGAATCCTTAAGTCCATGTGCTGTTCCTGCTCTTTTGGTTCTGAAGAAGGATGGTAGTATGAGGATGTGTGTCGACAGTAGGGCCATAAACAAAATTACTATCAAGTATAGGTACCCTATATGATGGAGGTCCATCCCCTAGCATGACCCATGGCCCACAAGGAAGCCCAAAGAGTCCAAGTTCCACGTCCAAAGTGCAAGAAATCAGCCTAGGAACATAAGAGAACTTTTTTGTCAAAACTGGAATTTCAGGCGTGCACAAACCCGGTTTTGTGCACCTGATTTCCTAACCTTCCTAAGGCTGAAATGGGGTTGCAGGAAGCCTAATTTAAGTTCAAGATGTGCTCTTTCCATCAAGACCTCTTGCAAGTCATTTGGAGTTCATTTGATACCTCAAAACCTCAAGCAAAGTCAAGTGCTGCTTCCTGGCGCTGAACTGGACATGGCTGAAACAAGGAGCTGTTTGGTGGCCCATTTCTCCTCCATTTGATCTGAAACTTTTATGGTTTGAAAGTACTTTAAAAATATTATCAAATGGCCATAAAAAACCTCAGCCAAATTACACACATGAGGAGCTATTAACCACCAAAACAAGGCACAAAACACCCTTTTAACCGGATAATGGGCAGCCGGGTACAAGGAGAGAAGAGTGAGGTGATTGTTGCTCTAATCTATGCTTAGCCACTTGCAAGAGCCATCATGAAGAGTACTTAGCAGCAAAGAAGCTTCCATTGGCCCCAAAGTCGACACATCATCCTCAAGATTAGCAATGAAGAGGTGTCAAGTGGAGGATGCATCTATCCTTTTATGCTTTGATTTGATCTTTGTATTTTTGCCTAGTTTAGCTTGTAGTGCAACCTAAGGCCTATGTTTTTACTTGAAAGCTTTGTATTAAACCCCCCCAAGGCCCTTTGGCCGGCCACTCAAGCATTTGTATGAAATGAAGTTGAGCTTTGCTCCTTTGAACTCTCAAACTCTCTTCTAGCTTATCTCTTCCTTTGGCCGGGTTGAGTGGTGATCTAGCAAGAGTCTTAACTCCTTCTTGGTGGTGTTTTTGTATCCAAGGGGTGGTTAAGGGCCCTAACATCTTTCCTTGGTGGTGTTTCTGTATCCAAGGTTGGTGTTAGTTCCGGTTGCTTATCCAAGTCTAAGGTGAGTTTGTGGTTTCAAAGTTGCCTTGAACTTCTAGCACTTTTCTTATAATTTTCCCATCCTCTTGGCTTTCCCTTGAGGATACATCATATTTGGTATCAGAGCTAAGGCTTCCCTAGGCCCAAGCTTGCTGCCCAGCACCCTTCCAAACACCCCAAACACATTCCCCCTCAAAAAACACCAAACCGTGCTCCACGGTTTTTCACCATCCAGAAAATCGGCACGGGCAGCCCGTGCCAAAGAGCACGACCGTGCCACCCTCACATTCCAGCCACACTTCCTTTTTCATCCACACCCAGTACTTCAGCACGGTCACCCCGTGCCATGTCGCACGACCGTGCCACCCCTTTTCCAGCAACATCTCAACTTCACTCCCGTCCAGAACCAGAGCACGGCCGCCCCGTGCCTCACAGCACGCCCGTGCCACATTCAGGCCGTGAAGTTCCTGCTTGTTTCAGCACAAGCACTACTAGCATGACCATGGAGGAAAAGTTTGAGGCTCTCATGAGGAATTATGAGGCCTTGAAGCTACAGAATGAAGAGATCAAAGGTCAGAACGAGTATTTGAGGCGACAACTTGGAGACTCCTTGAAGCAAAAACGAAAGGAGATTAGAAGTTCCCGATCTTCTAACTCCTCCGACTCCGAGCCGGAAGCAAGAGAAGCCCCACACTTGAGCTCGTCAAGTGAAGAGGAGGCTTATAGAAGATCAAGAAGAGGAAGGCGGACAACCTCTCACCAAGGAGACATTCGAGTGGAGATTCCAGAATTTGAAGGGAAGCTAGACCCCGATGAGTTCTTGGAATGGATGCAAACCGTTGAGAGAATCTTTGACTACAAAGAGATTTCCGAGGGAAATAAGGTAAAACTTGTGGCCCTTAAGCTTCGTAAATATGCTTCTCTTTGGTGGTCCAACCTTTGTGCTAAGAGAGTTAGGCAAGGGAAGGGAAAGATTCGAACATGGGAAAAGATGAAAACCAAACTCAAAGCCCGTTTCTTACCCCCATCTTACCTACAAGACAATTATTCCCAACTTCACAATCTCACCCAGGGGAACTTGAGTGTTGAGGAGTACACTAGGGAATTTGAGAAGTTGTTAATCAAGTGTGACTTGAGAGAGCCCGAAGAGCAAACCATAGTGAGATATTTGGGTGGGTTAGATCCTAGGTATGCCCATGTGGTGGAATTGCAACAATACACCACTTTTGATGAGGTGTGTGTCTTAGCCCACAAAGTTGAGCAACAAAGGAAATCCAAGCTCTACAAAAGAGAACCTCCCAAACCCTTTCCCAAGAGCCAACCTTTCAACAAGGGGAGCTCTTATCCACCTCCCAAACCCACGGTTACTACACCCTCACCTCCACAAAAGAACCAAGTCCCACAAAAGACTCCACCTTCCCAAAACCGTCCCAACCCTAAGCCAAATGACCAAAGGAGATGTTTCAAGTGTGAAGGTCTTGGGCACATTGCTTCGGAGTGTCCAAATAGGAGAGTTATCACCTTGGCTGAGTGGGATGAGAGAAGAGAAGAAGAGGGAGAAGAGGAGGAAGAAAGAGAATGATGGGGACCATCGTGCCCAAGCTTCATCCATACATTCAGAAAACCCTCACACCCATTCAACCCCCAAGGAGGCCAAAGAAGTTCATGCCTTGGTCAGAAAACTCATAAACACAGCAGAAGATGCACTGCCCAGTTCGTCCAGTTTCTGGCCCGGTTTTGTGTCGCTGTTGGAGCAAAATATAGAGGGGAAAATTTCCTGCACGCACCACCCCCTTAAAGCTTAAGATCTTAGCTTTCCAACAAGACCTTTTGCAAGGCATTTGGAGTCCATTTGGTGAGCCAACCAAGCCCAAAACTGAAGACAGTGCACTGCAGGGCGCCAATCAGCACAGTCCGAATTAAGGGAATGTTTGGCCCACCAACTCAACTCCATTGTTTCTGAAATTTTGCAGCATGAAAGGGGACATAAATATTTATCAAGTCAAGGGTTCAAATCCCATCCAAAGCACCCCCTTGTGTTGGTATTATCCAGCCAAAAGGACAAGTAAAACAAACTTTTAACCGGTTTGTCTCTAGCCGATACAAGGGGCTGATTTCCCTTGGTTTTTGCTTGCCCACTTGCCTAATGACTCACCTTTGCTGCACTCTAGGACTTTTGTAAGCTTGACACCTCATTTGGGAGGCATAATAACCCCTAATGAGGTAGATTAAGCTAGGTAGTGAGGTGTTTAACTTGTAGTGGCTGATTTGATGTGTTTCTCTTCCCCACATGTACTTAGCTTTGTATTTGCTGCCTAGGGAGAGAGGGAGCTCGGCCATGGCTTGTTAAAAGGCAGCTTGGTTCCTTCATTTTGCAACCAACTTGAATGCATAAGCTTGTGAGTTCTCAAAGAAACTCTCCCCTCAAAATTCCTAGTCTATATCTTAAGTGTGGCAACTTAAGTGGTGTCTAGGTCCCTTTATCTCAATTAGGTGGTGATTCCTAATTGATCTAAGGGGATTGCCCAAGTATCCAACAAGAGTGGCTCCTCTTGGATTATCTCTTGAAGGTGCTTGCTCTATCAATTCTCCTCTTATCTTCTACACTCTCTCCCTTTCCTCCCTTAGTTTCCTTAGCAAGAACAAGGGTGGAGTAAGCTTGGGTTGTGTTCATTGCAAGCATACATCAACTTGGTATCAGAGCCTAGGCTACCCTCCTGAGTATTGCTTCCAACCTCAAACACATCCCAAACACAAAACCCACAAAAACATCCCAAACACTTCCCCCACGGATTTTCAGCCGTGCACAACCAGAAACACAGCACGGGTGCCCCGTGCCCCTATAGCACGACCGTGCCACACAATTTCTGCAACCTTCATTTTCCAGCGACCCAGCACGGTCACCCCGTGCCAACCCACACGATCGTGCCACATATCCTGTCCCAGAATTCACCCTCAGCCCGTGAGCACGCCCACCCCGTGCCACTGCACACGGCCGTGCCTCCCTCTTCCCGTCCCAAAACACTAAGCTTCCACCACAAAGCTATCATGTCCGCTAGCCTCACCCCTTCTGATGCATATTTCCATATGCATCATTTTTATTCAAGTCCAATTTCAAAGAAGAAAAGGGTCAAAGAAGATCATGCATGGAAATGTGCTTATTTGGTCTTCTTAAGTGAGTTCAAAGACTCGCGACACTATGGAGAGGTCAAAAAGAGGTTAAGCTTTGCTAGAAATTTGGTGCCGAATTCATCCCTGCGGAACCCGATTTTTGTGACCACTTTTGGACAAGCTCAAGTGGACCCACAACTTGAGGGCCCATGTGCTTTTGAAGTTTAAAATTTCAGCTTTAAAATAAGCCCAAGTTTGTTTAATTTGGACGTCATTTGATTGGGCAAAATATCACTCAAAGGTACATTGTTCTGATCCAGTCCAGTCTGAGATAGGTGCATTGTTTGGGCCATAACTTTCAAACCGCTTATCCAAATTGAGCAAATGAGCCCATTCTGGAAATAGACTTCCAGGGCTTTCTAACAAGCCCAAGAACGCGTGATTTGGCCGAGTATTCTGGAAGTTATGCTCTGTTGAAGTTGAGGCAGTTGCAAGGATTAATGCTGGGAATATGAAGAGTCTTAGGTTACATATACTTGTGTGGCTGATATTGTGCACGTTTTAGATGCTTCTAGATTGATGTAATCAGCTGCAAAATCCTAGAATATTCCTTGTAACCTCCCCCACCCCTTTTATGATGAGTCTTTTCATTTTTCTTAGACTTTTCATTAGCTAGTTTTTAATTGTTAGGAGTTATTTGAGTCCTTTGATTGTCTTTTGCTGAGTCTATAAAAAGGGGAGGGGCGTGTGAAGCTATTCATTCAGCATTGTAAGAAATTTCCAAAGCAATACAAGTACTTTGAGTGTGTTTCTCAAAAGTGCAACTAAATTCCTAGTTCTATATCTTGAATTGTGGCAAATTCAAGTGGTGTTCTAGGTTCTCTTCCTTTTCCAATTGGAGTGATTCCTTGGTTAAGACAAGAGAATTAGCCCAAGGTCAAGTCATTGAGTGGCTCCGTGAAGGATTATCTCAATTACAAGATCTTGTTCTATTCCTTTTTCTTGTGTAGTGAAATTCTTCATCCATCTCATCCATCTTTCATTTCTCTTCCCAATTTGGCTTATTTTGAGTTGGAGTTTGATTTGGTTCACTTGCCACCCACATATACATCAATTGGTATCAGAGCCAACGTTTTAAAGTGACCCACATCACACCCAAATACACAAAAAAAAAAAAACACAAAAAAACCGTGAACATCCAGTGTCCACAGGCCAGAAAGTTCACACGGTGCCCCCGTGCCTACCAGCACGACCGTGCCACCCTTGATTTTTAGTATTTTCAAAACAGCACTCAAGCACGGTTCCCCAGTGCCCCTTGCATGACCGTGCCCTCCCTCCTCTTCTCCAAAACAGCCTTTTTCTAGCCTAAACATATAATCCACAAAGAACCCTTAAGCTTTCATCCATCATGATTTCTCTTGGGAACTTGCGAAAAGAGATTGCTTTGATTGAAAAGGAGATGATCATCCTTGAAACTCCAAAGTTTCGTGGCCAAAAAGAAGATTTCCCACTTCCGCCTCTTCTCCTCACCAGGTATGACCCGTTTTATCATCCTCCCCTCACCCTCTTCTATATCTCTCTAGAGGTGATGCCCTTTGACCACTTCCTACAACAGCTCCCATTTCATAAGCATCCCTCCCTTCATGAGAAGCTTGCCAACCCTTTGAGTTTGAGGACAAACTCAAAACAACCCGGGGAGTATGATGCATATTTCCATATGCCTCATTTTTATTCAAGTCCAATTTCAAAGAAGAAAAGGGTCAAAGAAGATCATGCATGGAAATGTGCTTATTTGGTCTTCTTAAGTGAGTTCAAAGACTCGCGACACTATGGAGAGGTCAAAAAGAGGTTAAGCTTTGCTAGAAATTTGGTGCCGAATTCATCCCTGCGGAACCCTATTTTTGTGACCACTTTTGGACAAGCTCAAGTAGACCCACAACTTGAGGCCCATGTGCTTTTGAAGCTTAAAATTTCAGCTTTAAAATAAGCCCAAGTGTGATTAATTTGGACGTCATTTGATTGGGCAAAATATCACAAAGGTACATTGTTCTGATCCAGTCCAGTCTGAGATAGGTGCATTGTTTGGGCCATAACTTTTAAACCGCTTATCCAAATTGAGCAAATGAGCCCATTCTGGAAAATCGACTTCCAGGGCTTTCTAACAAGCCCAAGAACGCGTGATTTGGCCGAGTATTCTGGACGTTATGCTCTGTTGAAGTTGAGGCAGCTGCAAGGATTAATTCTGGGAAAATGAAGAGTCTTAGGTTACATATATTTGTGTGGCTGATATTGTGCACGTTTTAGATGCTTCTAGATTGATGTAATCAGCTACAAAAATCCTAGAATATTCCTTGTAACCTCCCCCACCCCTTTTATGATGAGTCTTTTCATTTTTCTTAGACTTTTCATTAGCTAGTTTTAATTGTTAGGAGTTATTTTAGTCCTTTGATTGTCTTTTGCTGAGTCTATAAAAAGGGGAGGGGCGTGTGAAGCTATTCATTCAGCATTGTAAGAAATTTCCAAAGCAATACAAGTACTTTGAGTGTGTTTCTCAAAAGTGCAACTAAATTCCTAGTTCTATATCTAGAATTGTGGCAAATTCAAGTGGTGTTCTAGGTTCTCTTCCTTTTCCAATTGGAGTGATTCCTTGGTTATGACAAGAGAATTAGCCCAAGGTCAAGTCATTGAGTGGCTCCGTGAAGGATTATCTCAATTACAAGATCTTGTTCTATTCCTTTTTCTTGCGTAGTGAAATTCTTCATCCATCTCATCCATCTTTCATTTCTCTTCCCAATTTGGCTTATTTTGAGTTGGAGTTTGATTTGGTTCACTTGCCACCCACATATACATCACCTTCCCAAGTGGCTGAACAAGCTCATAGGGAGAAAGCCGAACTTGAGGCTCGAGTCAAGTACCTTCAACGGCAACTTGGCCAACTTATGGAAGAAAAGAGGCGACACCAATGGGGCTCTAGAAGTTCAAGCAAGCATGAGGACTCGGACGACTCCGAGGGAAGCAACCCCTTTGGAGATTCAAGCGAAGAAGAGCAAGGGAGACGTCCCAGCCGACATCAAAGGCAACATGAACGAGGTTATGGAGATTTCAAAGTTGATATCCCGGAGTTTGAAGGACAACTTGATCCGGATGTCTTCCTCGATTGGTTGCACACGGTGGAGCGAGTCTTTGAGTACAAAGACATCCCGGAAGGCAAAAAGGTAAAGCTAGTGGCCTTGAAACTTCGCAAATATGCATCTATTTGGTGGTCCAATGTTGTGTCTAAGAGAGTAAGAAAGGGAAAAAGTAAGATTAAGACTTGGGAGAAGATGAAGTCCAAACTAAAGGCCAAATTCTTACCCCCAAATTACCTCCAAGACAATTTCCTTAAACTCCACCACCTCAAACAAGGTTCCAAAAGTGTAGAAGAGTACACTAGGGACTTTGAACAACTCCTCTTGAAATGTGATTTGAAGGAGGATGACTCCCAAACCTTGATTCGATACTTGAGCGGTCTTGATGAGCAAATTGCCCATGTTGTTGAGTTGCATCCCTACACCTCTCTTGATGAGCTAAGTGCTCTAGCCCACAAAGTTGAAATGCAAAAGAAACTCAAAGGCAAGAATCCCATCCCCAAGCCTACCCCACGGCCTTATGGCTTCCAAAAGCCTCCATACACTCCTCAAAAATCCTTCCCATCTCCGAACCCGAAACCCCCACAAAACACCACTCCACAAACTCCCTCCAAACAACCGCCCCCAAAGCCATCTAGTAAAGTCCGATGTTTTCGTTGCCAAGGCCTTGGACACTATGCTTCCGAGTGTCCCAACAAGAGAATGGTCTCTCTAGCTGAATATCAAGCTTCCCTAGAGGAGCTAGAAGAGGAGGTAGAGAAGGAGGAAGATGAGAAAGGGGTGTACTTGAATGAAGTCATAGAGGAGGTTGAAGAGGGCCCGGATGAAGGAGAGCTCTTAGTAATCCGAAGAGCTTTGAGTGGGCTTGCTTCACATGAAGAAATGGAACAACGGGAAAGTATTTTCCACACTCGATGCACCGTAAGTGGAAAAGTGTGTTCACTCTTCATTGATGGTGGGAGTTGCGCTAATGTGGCTTCCAAGACCATGGTGGACAAGCTCAAGCTCCCGGTCACACCTCATCCAAGTCCTTACACCATCCAATGGCTCAACCAAGGTAAGGGTTTGCATATCACCACTCGGTGTTTACTTTCCTTTTCCATTGGAAGAACCTACAAAGATGAAATTTGGTGTGACATTGTGCCCATGGATGCTTGCCATGTCCTCTTGGGCCGGCCATGGTTATTTGATAGGAGAGTCATGCATGATGGCCGCTTGAACACCTATACTTTCACCAAAGACCACAAGAAAATCACCCTCACTCCCCTTAAGCCTAGCCCACAAAAGAACCCTCAAGACGCTCCTAAGTTGGATGTCTTTCTCACCACCTTACCCCACTCTCAACTCCATGAATTTGAAGACTTCAAAGAGTGGATCCTCTTAGGCCAAGAACCGGCCAAGGTAAAGGAGTTTTCCCACCCTTTTCTCACACCCCTCATGAAAACCTTTTCCCATGTCTTCCCACATCAAATACCCCATGGCCTACCCCCTAAAAGGTTGATCCAACACAAGATTGATCTTATTCCCGGTGCCGCACTCCCAAACAAGCCGGCATACCGCATGAACCCTCAAGAAACTCAAGAGGTTCAAAGACAAGTGGATGACCTCCTATCGAAGGGGTTAATCCGTGAGAGTTTGAGCCCGTGTGCCGTCCCGGCATTGCTTGTGCCCAAGAAAGATGGGAGTATGAGAATGTGTGTTGATAGTAGAGCTATCAACAAGATCACCATCAAGTACCAGTACCCCATTCCAAGGTTGGAAGACTTGCTTGATGAGCTTCATGGAGCCACTATCTTCTCCAAAATCGACCTTAGAAGTGGCTATTATCAAATTCGCATCTTTGAAGGGGATGAATGGAAGAAGGCTTTCAAGACCAAAGGGGGCCTCTATGAGTGGTTAGTTATGCCATTTGGCTTGACTAATGCACCAAGCACCTTCATGAGACTTATGAATGAGGTGCTTAGGGCGGTCATTGGCAAATTTGTTGTTGTCTATTTCGATGACATTCTTGTGTATAGCCGGGATGAACAAGAGCATGCAAGCCAACTCCATCAAGTCTTGAGCATTTTGGCCGAAGAGAAGCTCTATGGTAATCTTGAGAAATGCCACTTCTTCACACCCCAAGTTATCTTCTTGGGTTATGTGGTTTCGGCTCAAGGCATCCATGTAGATGAAGACAAGGTCAAGGCCATCCATGAGTGGCCTACTCCCACCTCCATACAACAAGTCCGGAGCTTCCATGGTTTGGCTTCCTTCTATAGGAGGTTTGTCAAAGATTTTAGCTCCATCATGGCACCTATGACCGAGGTCCTCAAGGCCAAGCACTTTGTGTGGAGTAATCAAGCCCAACGAGCTTTTGAAGAGATCAAGGAGAAGCTTACTAGTGCACCCATTCTTGCACTACCTAGCTTTTCCAAAGTCTTTGAGGTAGAGTGTGACGCCTCCGGAGTTGGCATAGGGGCCGTGTTGTCACAAGAGAAGAGGCCCATTGCATATTTTAGTGAAAAGTTGAATGATGCCAAGAGGAATTACTCTACATATGACAAGGAGTTCTATGCCATTGTGAGGGCACTAGAACATTGGCGGCATTACTTGGTTGGAGGAGAGTTCATTCTCCACACGGATCACTAAGCTTTGAAGTTCATCCAAGGACAACATAAGCTCAACCCACGACATGCCAAGTGGGTAGAGTTCATGCAATCCTTCCATTTTGTGATCCACCATAAATCCGGCCAAATGAACAAGGGGGCCGACGCACTTTCAAGAAGGTATCTCTTGCTCTCTACCCTTGAATCCAAGGTACTTGGGTTTGAGGTTGTCAAGGGGATGTACACCAACGATGAAGACTTCAAGGAGATCTACGCAAAGTGTGCAACCCATCCCCACGGCCTCTTCCATCTCCTAAAGGGGTTCCTCTTCAAGGGGTCACGACTTTGTATACCCAAGTGCGGGTTTAGAGAATTGCTAATCCAAGAGTTGCATGGTGGTGCTCTAGCCGGCCACTTTGGTGAGTATTGGCCAAAAATGGCTAGAGACGTGGAGCATTTCATCAAAAGATGCTCAACTTGCCACATGGCCAAAAGCCATGTCCTTCCCCACGGCCTCTACTCCCCTTTGCCCGTACCACTAGCCCCATGGGAAGATATTAGCTTGGATTTCATCACGGGTTTGCTGCGCACACAAAGAGGCAAGGACTCTGATGCATATTTCCATATGCATCATTTTTATTCAAGTCCAATTTCAAAGAAGAAAAGGGTCAAAGAAGATCATGCTTGGAAGTGGGCTTATTTGGTCTTATTAAGTGAGTTCAAAGACTCACGACACTATGGAGAGGTCAAAAAGAGGTTAAGCTTTGCTAGAAATTTGGTGCCGAATTCATCCCCGCGGAACCCGATTTTTGTGACCACTTTTGGACAAGCTCAAGTGGACCCACAACTTGAGGGCCCATGTTCTTTTGAAGCTTAAGATGTCAGCTTTAAAATAAGCCCAATTTTATTTAATTTGGACATCATTTGATGGGGCAAAATATCACTCAAAGATACGTTGTGCTGATCCAGTCCAGTCTGAGATAGGTGCATTGTTTGGGCCATAACTTTCAAACGCTTATCCAAATTGAGCAAATGAGCCCATTCTGGAAAATAGACTTCCAGGGCTTTCTAACAAGCCCAAGAACGCGTGATTTGGCCGAGTATTCTGGAAGTTATGCTCTGTTGAAGTCGAGGCAGTTGCAAGGATTAATGCTGGGAATATGAAGAGTCTTCGGTTACATATACTTGTGTGGCTGATATTGTGCACGTTTTAGATGCTTCTAAATTGATGTAATCAGCTGCAAAAATCCTAGAATATTCCTTGTAACCTCCCCCGCCCCTTTTATGATGAGTCTTTTCATTTTTCTTAGACTTTTCATTAGCTAGTTTTAATTGTTAGGAGTTATTTGAGTCCTTTTGTTGTCTTTTGCTGAGCCTATATAAAGGGGGGGCGTGTGAGCATTGTAGATCAGATTTCTAAAGCATTTTCAAGAGTAATTCAAGCACCTTTGAGAGTGATTCTCATTTGTGTCCCAAAAATTCCTAGTTCTATATCTTGAATTTGGCTAATTCAAGGGGTGTTCTAGGTTCTCTTTCTTTTCTTTGGAGTGATTCCTCAGAAGAGTGAAGGGAATTAGCCCAAGACCAAGGTGAGAGTGGCTCCGGAAGGATTATTGATGGAGACAATCGTGAGAAGCCCAAGGACCATCAAGCTCAGCCCAAGGAGGATTCACTCAAGCTTCAAGAGGTCAAGGAAGTTGCCAAAACTTTGCCGGAAATTGGCGTTCATACCCGAAGAGGTAGTTCCGCCTTCATCCAGAAATTTCCCGCTTTTTGTGTGCACTTTTGGCCTACCTAAAGTGGTCCCACAACTTGAGGCTCCACATGGTTTTGAATTTTAAGATTTAGCTTTCAAATAAGCCAAAGGTTGGTTAATTTGGACGTCATTTGATTGGGCAAAAAATCACTCAAAGATACGTTATGCTGATCCAGTCCAGTCTGAGATAGGTGCATTGTTTGGGCCATAACTTTCAAACCGCTTATCCAAATTGAGCAAATGAGCCCATTCTGGAAAATGGACTTCCAGGGCTTTCTAACAAGCCCAAGAACGCGTGATTTGTACCGAGTATTCTGGAAGTTATGCTATGTTGAAATTTGAGGAGTTGAAGGATTAAGTTGTGAATATGAAGAGTCTTAGGTTATCATATATTGTGTGGCTGATATGTGCACGTTTTAGATGCATTCTAGATTGATGTATATCAGCATGCAAAAATCCTAGAATATTCCTTGTAACCTCCCCCACCACCCTTTTGATGTTCTGTCATTTTTCTTAGAATTTTCATAGCTAGTTTTACTTGTTAGGATTATTTGAGTCTTTTGATTGATCTTTTGCTGATCTAAAAAGGGGAGGGGCATGGGAAGATAATGATTCAGCAGGTAAGAGATTTCCAAAGATACAAGCACCTTTAGAGTCATTCTCATTTGTGTCTCAAAATTCCTAGTTCTATATCTTGAATTTGGCTCATTCAAGTGGTGTTCTAGGTTTCTCTTCCTTTTCCAATTGGAGTGATTCCTTGGTTAAGACAAGAGAATTAGCCCAAGATCAAGTCATTGAGTGGCTCCGTGAAGGATTATCTTAATTACAAGGTCTTGTTTATCCTTGTTCTTTTGTTATTATTCTTCAAACCATCTCAAACTATCTTCCACCATATTCACTTTTCTTTGGTTGATTCTTGTTTAGTTTGAGTTTGAGTTGATTTGGTTCACTTACCACCC